>JBBPBX010065051.1:3878-20070 GCA_038048925.1 Garcialebias charrua | reverse complement strand
ACGTGGAAGTATGCGTCCTTCAAGTCGATTGAAGTGAACCATTCCCCGTGACTGACATACTCCAGAGCACGTCTTATCGTCAGCATGTGAAAGGGGCGAGCCACAATATATTTGTTGAAAAAAGACAGATCTAAAATCGGCCTGTAACCCTCTGGTTTCTTTGGAACCAGGAAATACTTTGAATAAAACCCGGTTTCCTCCTCCCCCGAGGGGACTCTGGAAATTGCGTTTTTCAGTAATAACTCCTCCAGCTCCGACTGGAGAATTATTCCCTGTCCTGGGGACGACAGTTTCGTTTCCAGCACTCCGTTGAATTTTGGAGGTGTCTCCGCAAACTGTAGAGTATAACCGTTGCAGATTGTTCTTTTCAACCAGCCGTTCAGCGTGCATGTGTTTAACCACACGTCGCTGTGAGCTGTCAGAGGAGAAGCATGTGTGCTTTGAATTGAAGAAGATACCCTGGCCTCTACCGCCACCTTGCGGATTTTCTCCGCAACGGTCCATGGGAGGCCGGACTTGAAAGGGCTGATTGACAGCTGACGCGTCACGGTACAAACCTGTGCATGTTTCTGCTCGAAGAGCAGCAGGAAGAGGTGAAAAAGTCCTGGTTAAAACAGGCTCATGAGTTTTAACCGATTGAAAACCATCAGATGTGACTCCGCTCTGTTTAAACAGTTTAACACTCTCAGTTTTCAGATGTTTGTCAGAGCGCGCCTTCTCCTTCGTGTGAGGAGGGGCTGCTGAGTTCACGCAGAGTTCGCTGCTCGCAGGTGCACCTGCAGCTGCAGCTGCATGGCAACCCACTCCTTGACGACAGAAACTCATTTTTACCCTCTGGTTGCTTGAAAAAACCCGGCTTGAAACAGCCTCAGAACTTACTTGTGGAGATGTGCCAGTAGAAACAGATGAACTCACATGTGAATAAGACACACTGTTCCTTGAGACAGTAATTTTATTGCTCTCACACAATTTACTGTCATCAACACCCGACACAGCTCCGGCGCCCCATCATTTTTTGAAGTATCTCTTCCTCGTGTCCTGGTTCTGGCCCAACCACGAGGATTGCCTGCCTCTGCCACGGGGGGGTCCGAACCTCTGGAAGTGAGGCGGTTGGCCCCTGGCCGCTGCTGGTGGAGCTGGCGCGGCGAACGTGGCTGCAGGCGGTGCCCGCTTTTGCTGCTGGCGGAACGCCTTGGCCTGGTCCCGGTACCGGACAGGCCCATGAGTCGAGCGGGGTTCTGGTCGCTGGGGTGTCACGTGTTTTTGGACCTGCTCCAGCGCCTCTGATGAGGACTGCAGCTGGTTGAACACATTTTTGAAGTGTGGCCCAAATAAACCGTCAGCAGACACCGGCCCTTCCAGAAGCTGCCGCTTCACTTCATCTGGGATGGTCGGGGAGAGCTTGAGCCAGAGCTGGCGCTGGAGGAGAGTGGCCCACGCTGAGATGCGCGCAGAGCACGTGGCCAGTGCCGCACACAAATTCGTGATGATGTCTGCCGCCTTCCCGAAGTTGTCATCTTCGGTCTGGCGGGAGATGTACATGGCCATCAAGGCGACATTATTCGAAGCAGCTCCCACCTGTGACGAGCACTGATGGATCTTGTCTGTCAGTTTGCTCGTGAGCTGGTCGCTGGTAGTCGGAGGGGTGATCCGGGTGCCCACATGCTTCGCCGCCTTGACTCCAAACACCGCGGACAGCGCGGGCTCCAGTGGGGGCACGGTGGGGAAGGACTGGTCCGTGACGCCCAGGACTTTTGATATCTGGGCGTAGGACGAAACTGGCGCCTTGAGCTTCAGCGGCTCGCTGGCCGCGCTCTGGAGCAGGGCTGAGACGTCAGCGACGCATGGCCAGATTGTGTCCTGGTGCCCACTGCTCTGCGTGGCGAACCTTCCTGCCAGCAGGGGTGAAGCTGCCTGGGCGGTCGCCACAGGCACCTCCAGCCCGCAGACCTCTGCTGCCATCTTGATGATCTCAGGGAGCGCGCTGAGCAGAGAGGTGTGTGCGCTCGGCGCGGTCTCCGGTGGAGTCGCCGGACGTCCATCTGGCGAGGATGCTCTACTGGTTGTGGAGCCGATGGTGGAGCGTGGGGGCTGAACCGGGTCCCTACCTCCGAAGCAGGCTGGACCGCGGTCGCCGGCAGGTTCCGCTCTTTCGGTGGGAGGGTTGGGGAGCTCCACACCTTCACGTGGACAGGTGGGAGCTCCGCCGCTAGCATTCTCAGCGCCGGAGAATATCGGTGAAGCGGGAGCAGCGTCACCGCAAGGTGATGCTGCCCCGTCACAGCTAGCCACCTCCGAGGGAGACGTGAGAGAGTTCAGCTCCTCCATGAATTCCTCGACACTCACGTCTCCCCTCGGCTGACACTCGACAACCGCCAGGCTGAAGAGGTTGAACCGGCGCGCCCTCTCCTCCTCAGATAAAAAGCCGCAAGCGGGGCAGGAGGGCTCTGGAACCATAGCTTGCCGAGCGTGGACAGCTCCCAGGCAAGCCTCGCACAGGGGGTGCGGGTCGGAAGACAAAATGTAGCCTGCCACGCACGTGGGGCAGGACTTAAAGGTGGTCCTAAAAATGGACATGCTGAGTCTTTCTTGTTGAACAAGCGTGAAGAAAAAATGGGAACAGAGTAACGGTCCAGGGGCAATTTATACTGGACCTCAGGGCGGGCCCACAGCAGGTGGGCGTGGACTACAAGTCTTCAATGTTGGCGCGAAGCGCGAGGGATAAACCCAACAAAGCGAAGCTTTTAAAGGGCGATTGCTTACACGAAATAGAACCCAAACTGTGATGTCAAGACATCAGGAAGAGAATCATCCACCTCCACAACCCTGGTTCATCCCCAAGTCCAACACCCTGAACAGCCTGAAGGTTCCACGTTCCTCTGTTCAGTCAGTTCTACATGCGTATATAAACATCATGAGAACCTCCTGCCATTGGACTGCTCAGGAAGGAGGCGGGTTCTGTGTCATTTTGATAAATGTGGACCTAAAGCTGCAGATCTCATGAAGATGCTGCTGAAGCTGGTCAGAGTGTCCACAGTGAGACGAGTCATGGACCAACACGGACTGAAAAGACACTGACAGAATAGAGACATTACTCCCAAAACAACATAAAAAAGACAGATTACAGTTTGTCCACATGGGGACAAAGACCTTTGTATTTGGAAACTTGTCCTATGGTCTGATGAAACTAGAAGTGAACCGTTTGGTCATAATGTCCATCTAGATTTGGAGGAAAAAGGAAGCTGTGGACATTTTTCATTCATTCAACCTTTATTTATACAGGCTAGCCTCGTTGAGCCACAGGGACTCAATTTACAAGAGGGGCCTGTCTCACTCACGTCTAGGGACAATTTAGAGTTACCAATCAGCCTAACATGCATGTTTTTGGACTGTGGGAGGAAACCGGAGCACCCGGAGAAAACCCACGCATGCACGGAGAGAACATGCAAACTCCACCCAGAAAGGCCCCCCATTGTCCTAACTGTGAAGTACGGAGGTGGCAGCATCATGCTGTGGGGATGTTTTACTGCAGGAGGGACTGATATCACGAGGACAGAACATTCTGTGAAAACTTTGAACATCTGAAGACATGAGGCAGGAAAAGCTTGGACATGTGTCTTCAAATGTCTCTCAGCATATGGACAGATTAGTTCCAGAGAGGCTGAAGGACAGAGTCGATTTTTCTTCTCAAAGTCCTGACCTCAGTCCAAGAGAAAATCTGTGAACTGAGCTGAAGAGATGTGTGTAAGCAGATAACCTCCAAACCTGCCTCGGGTCCGCTGGTTCTGTCAGGAGGAACGAGACACCTCGGGTCAAACCCAAAATGTTTGACCCGAGTCAGACCGTCTGAAGGAAGTGCTACCAAGAACTGAGACATGGATGGAAACTTTACAGAAAGTAATGAAGTATTCTCCCTCTCAAAACTGGATTTCATCCGATTTCATGTCAGACAGAAAAATCAAATTGGTCTTTTTCCTCAGCTGCTGGAAACATCTGAGGTCACCTGTAAGAAACTCTGCAAACCTCCATCTGAACCCTCTGGCCTTCAAAGAGCAGTGACGTCTGTCGAGCAGAAGCTAATGTTTTAAAGACATTGAGAATAAACAAGCAATGATTAAATTGTGACTTTGTGGAGTTGAACCCTCTCAGTCCCAGGATGAATTCATGGCTTAGATTAAAGTGTGTGTGACATGATTTTTTTTACTATGCATAAAATGGCTCAAAATATATATCTTTTATCGTTCAACTATGTTCATTTTTGCAAACAAAATGATAAATCAATTTAATTTTGCTTTAAAAGTGATTTTAAACTTCAATGCACCAACTGTGACGTAACACTGGGCAGAGGGCTCTGGTCTCTTTAATAGCGGACTATTTAAAACTCGATGAATTTAGCAATCTATGTGAAGATTTGAGCTATTTGTCTTAATTTTGGGAAGCAGAAAATAGTTTGGGTGTTGGAACAAGAAACAGCAGGATCTAATTTATGTCTGCAGCCACATGAGACTTACCTTCAGGTCGAGCAGCTCACACATGCACACTGACAAGCACAGAGCTCTGCCCGATTTTACGTCACAGATGGTGCATTGGCATGTAATCGGATTTCCCATGAATAAACACGGCGCAAAGTTTAAAATCACTTTTAAAGCAAAATTTAATTGATTTATCATTTTGTTTGCAAAAACGAACATATTTAAATGATAAAAATATATATATTTTGAGCAATTTTATGCATAGTAAAAAAATCATGTCACACACACTTTAAGGTCGTAAAGCTATCAGATTAACAGCTACTTGTCACTGGCGCTGTTAGAGCCTTTAATTCAGGCATGTAAAGAAGCCCGTTGTAAATACTTCAAACTGCGTCCAGCAGATCCATTTGCTCTGCGGTACCAGAACTTCTTGGACCTGGTGGCAGGTCAGCGTACACAAACCAAGCTGTGAACATTTTCTGCGGCGGGACATTGCTTAACCCCTGCCCAGAGCTCCACTTTCTCCTTTTCCAGGGAAATTAGAGGCAGATGATTGACAGGGACAGACTGGCTTCCTCTCATGGTTTTGGAAGACATGGGCCGCTGGCCAATCAGGAGGCCCCCCAGTTATTTTAGAACCCGCATACCTTATCCAGAGCAGGTCCTCAGTGGTTGGCAGCGAGGAGGTCATGACCCCGTGTCTTACTGGTTTCTGCTGTCGGTGTTGGCCTGCCGCCGGCTCGTATGCTAATGAACGTAGCGTCAGTGCCAAGCTGCCGGGTGGCGGACTTCAGTTGTCCTCAGGCTTAGATGGAGATGGAGGCTCACACCATGAGGCCTGGCCGCTGAGGATCTGCTGCTTCTCTGTGGGGGTTCTTTTGGATCTGTCAGCCCGTTTTAGGTGGGGGAACTAATCATGTCTTCTCCCCAATCCGAAGCCCGAGTCATCGGCCTGGTGAGGCCTCTGAAGGATGTGACCGTGACCGCCGGGGAGACCGCCACCTTTGAGTGCGAGCTGTCGTACGAAGGCATCGCTATTGAGTGGTTCCTGGAGGGTACAAAGCTGGAACCGAGCGACAGAGTAAGTCCCAAAACACCTGACACACACTTCCTGAAACACAACACCCAGAGTTCAGGTCCGGTGCTGGTTCTGGCCCAGAGTCAGGCCCAGGTTTTGCTGCTACTGTCTGTTCTTATAAGGTCCTGCAGGTGCAGTTCAGGATTCCAGCTGAGCATTCGATCCTGGTTTTGAGATAACGCAAGCAGGGAGGTTTTTCTGCCCCACAAGCGTTTCCGTGGGTTTATTTTTAACAGCAGCCAGGAGGCCGGGCGGCGGGGCAGGTGGTACCGGGCCTGGTTTGGAACCACGAGGTCTTCCGTCCGGTTCTGGGTGGTTCTTGCTTTTCCAATCAAATGATCTGTGGATTAAATAAGACAACCTGAACAGGAAACTTGATCTGAATTACTGCATGACAGGAAGTTCACACGTTTCGCTGAATGTCAGGAAAATAACCTGCAGCTTGTCTTACTGCTATCTGCAGAAGAACGTTTGGATTTATTCACTTAAAGATTCCTCAGCAGGCATTTACAGCACATGGACAATATATAAGGCCTTTATTTGACTCGATGTGCAGGAACACACCAGAACCAGAGAGAAGAGTCCAAATATCCAACAGGTTTGAGTTTTGACAGGAGTATAAAGCTAACAGGCCATTAAAACTACTTCCGGTCACTTTTGTTATCAGTCACTGTGGATTTTACTGCTTTTAGAAACCAAACGTCTCAGTTTTATCAAACATCCTGTTACATGTTTTCACTCGTGTTTTTAAAATAGATAATTGTTCAGACTTGTCAGGAACATGTTCATGTGCTCTGACTGTTCGTGTAAGCAGAGTACCGGTACGTGTGGAAAAATCAGCTGTCGCAGGTTAGAGGTCCTGCAGTTTAACGTGAGGAAGGAAAGCAGCTGTCTGTATTAGTTTCAGCTGACAGAGTCAGAGAGCTGCAGTCTCTCTGCTGGTTCAGGGCTGATTAAATACTGAATTTCATGAGAAATGATGCCTGAGATCAGGTAGACTAAGCAGGTAAAACCAGGAGGCAGTGGCCTAGTAAAAACCATCAGATGGAGCCTCAGCCTGTCAAACCATAATAATAATAATAATAATAATAATAGTAATGAATTTAATTTGTAACACACTTTTCATTAACATAAATCTCAAAGGGCTATAAAGTGCAACTAAAATCAATGATCAAATAAAAAGTGATAAAATCAAGTAAAATCAATGATAAAATAACAAAAATCAATAATAAAATCAATTAAAAACAATGATAATATCAACTAAGATCAGAGATAAAATCATGTATCAGGGCACAATATCTAAGTAAAGTCACTAAGATGTGTAAACCCTTAACAGACGAGCCTGTGTGACAAACCAGTTTTAAAGATGCAGACAAGCTTCGAGGAACATAAACACTGCAGTTTGCCCTCAGTAATGTCTGTCAGGTGAATCCCAGCAAGTCTGAATGAAGACAGATGGACTCCTTTATTTCTGGAGACATTTCTCTCCTCGTCAGTTCACATAGAAATGTAGGAAGTTCTTTGAAAACTGCATTTAACTGCTCCTAATGATCCTGAGGAGAAGAGGGATGGGAGAGTGATTTGCATGTGAGTTTAGCTTGCACAAAACAGAACAAGTTCAAGAATCTTTATTATCCCCAAGGGGCAATTTGTTTCACAATCAGTAGGCACAAGCATCCATACTAGACGAGACATTAAGACATTAAAATAACAGAAGTCATCAATGTTCATCAAGAAGCCTGATCTGGACAGGGATAAATGAGTAAGTCTGTTCTGTCTACATCTGGGCAGCAGATACCTGCGTCCAGATGGAAGGAACCTGAACTCACCATGGAGTGGTGATCAGGATCTGCCAGAATCAGCCTGGCCTTGTTCACTGACCTTGCCTTGTGTAGGTCACTGAGGTTCTGTAGGTCTATGCCAGCAGTTTTGCTGCACATCCTGACAATCCCCAAGAGTTTGTTCCTGTTTTGCATTTCAAAAGTCCAAACCAACAGATGAACATGACGATTCACAGCCGTTTAAAAGTTTGGAATTCTACGTCATCATCATTTTTAAATTGAGAAAAGTAATTGGACGAGAAAAGAAATGTCTTCTGAAATAAAGAGGTCCACTTCCAGTTGTTCTAACTTCAAAACAACCCTAAGCTGCGTATAATCTTGTCGGATTGTTTTATGGAAAAAGCAACACCTTCATGGCCTAATTACCCCAGACAGGTGTAGTTTGTAAAACCATGTTTCCCCTGACAGCGCAATTGTTTTAACAACAACATTTCTATCTCCGTTTAACCTGAGAGGCATTATTCAGGGATTCTTTGCCCTCAACATTTGTAAATATGACAACAACAACTAAATAACTAAAAACCTGCACACACCAGCAAACGCTTGATCAGATCTAGGGAGGGTAAATACTTTGGTGATTGGATCTGTTGAACCTTCAGGTGGTGCTGAAGTCAGATGGGAAGTTCCACAGCGTTACTGTGAGAGACGTCCAGCTGAGTGAAGCTGGACGGGTCACACTCTCCAGCAAGGACTTCCAGACGGAGGCCAGCCTCTTTGTGAAAGGTAAGACAAAACCTGATTTGTTGTGATTCTAAGTTCTGCTCACATCTTTAAAGACTCAGTCCAAACTTCAGAGCTGACTCTACACGCTGACTTTAAACGTCTGTGTTCAGAACCACCAGTGGAGTTCACCAAACCCCTGGAGGACCAGACCGTGGAGGAGGAGTCCACCGCAACGCTCGAGTGTGAGATTTCCAGAGAGAACGCGGAGGTGCAGTGGTTCAGAGACGGACAGGACATCCGCAAGACCAAGAAGTACGAAGTGATTGCCGATGGCCGCAAGAGGATACTGCTCATCCACGAGTGCACAATGGACGACTCGAGGACTTACACGTGTGACGCCAAGGACTTCAAGACCTCCTGCTTCCTCAACGTGGAACGTAAGTCCAGCTGAGACGCAGAATCTTTTGAAATTATGAGTGTTGAGAAATGCCAGGGGAGGTCTCAGAAACAGGAAGCACTTTGAAGAAAAGAGTTTAGAGGCTCATCAAAAAGGTTCAGTAGCATCTTGAAGAACTTTCTATTAGGTAAAGAATAAAACGGTCACTACAAAAGCTAGAAACCTTCTTTAAGAAAGCTGGAGTCATTATTCAGGTTTTAGTTTAGTGTTAATGTCTCAACACAAGTTCTTGAGGGTTATAGACCAGGAGTGTCCAGTTCTGGTCCTGGAGGACCACTACCCTACATGTTTGGGACATTTCTCTGCTCCAACACACCTAATCTGAATCAGTGGGTGATCATCGGCCTTCTGCAGAACATTCAACCATTTAATCAAGTGTGTTGGAGCAGAAAACTGGTATAACCTTCAGGATAGTGGCACTCCAGAACTATTACTGGACACCTCTGTTATAGAACGTCCTCAGTGGAGCCCAGACATCCCATGAACCACTTAGGATCATCTGTAAATGTTGAAGGAACACCGATGTGGCTGATAGAAAGCCCATGAAACTTTATTTATTTTCAAGTCCCAAGTCTTTGTCTCTTCTCTCTTTATATAAACCCAGTTTAAAACCTTTAAGACTTAACCCCCTGCCCTCTTTGTAGGAGTCACAATAGAAATGGGATCCTCTCTTTGGGAAAACCCTAAAAAAGACCAAAGATTAGAACGATGGATCCAGTTAGAGACCTGAATCCTCCCAGACAGGACAGGATGGGTTGAGGCATGACTGGATCTTACTGAGTGATGATTTTTTTGTTTCTCTTGGTGCATTCAGCTCCACATGTCGAGTTCTCCAAGCCGCTCCATGATGTGGAGGTCAAAGAGAAGGAGTCTGCCAGGTTTGAATGCGAAGTTTCCAGAGAGGACGTCAAGGTGAGCTCACCTTCATTTTCTTTTGGTTCATGTTGACCGAAGGCCGAGTTCTGAGTAAAACTCGCCTCTGTTGTTGTCCCACAGGTCCGCTGGTTTAAAGACGGAAGTGAAATCAGAAAAGGAAAGAAATATGAAATTCTCGCTGAGGGCCGCCAACACATCCTGATCATCCACAAGTCTGTGTTTGATGATGAAGCTGAATACGAATGTGACGCAAAGACCTCCAAATCCTCCGGCATGCTCACCGTGGTCGGTAAGAACTGAAGCCTTCGTCAGACACCGAGAGATGGAGACATGTCCTGACTTTAGACCTGTGACATGATCAGAGCTGCAGTCTACCCCACAGTGATGAGCAGTATAACAGAACCCACATCAGTCTGGTCCTGCATTGGTTCTAGGCCAACGTTCTGCTGCTCAGACACACACATCAAATGTTTCAAATCTAAACATAAAACAAAATTATTTTATCTAGATTAATTTACCATTGTTGAATTGTTTTCTACGGTATTGTGATTATGATTATTTAAACTAAAACAAATCAGAACAGTAACTGAAAGCTGAAAACAGCACAGCACTAGCTAAAAGCTACATGTAGGAACAATTGACCTAAATGTTAAAAGTAACTGAACTGTAACTAAAAGCCAACAATAGCCTAAGAAGACAAATATAAGCTAGTAGCTGAAGCAGATTTCAAAGACAAGTATAAAAGTTATAAAAAACAAATGTCTCAGCAGCTATCTCATGGATGAACCTAATGTTTTGATAATGGAACTGCTAAAATAGAACTAAGTAGAGAGATGTTAAAAGCATACATGAATAAATCAAGTTTTATTGTTACCCGAATCAGCTTCACACATTAAAAACATGAAGTTATTCTGCATTCACAAGGACCGTTACATCATGCATTACTGTGGGGAATAAACATAACATTTAACAGTGTTTTAGATAAAAGGGTCCTGGTTTTTAAATATTTTTAACGTCTTTTTACATAACGACTGAGAAATGAGCTGAATTTGGAATAAAGCATGTGAACAAACATCTCGAGTAGGGGTGCAGGAAAAAAATCGATTTATCAAATAATCGATTTTCTTAGTCCTGGCTATTCAGATTCGATTCTAAAAGCCCCAAAATCGATTTTTATTATTTATTTTTTTACATTAAAACCCAAAAGATAAAGAAAATAAAACCATATCTCATAGTATATGAAAGAATACATAAAATGAAAGGTGGCAGAAAGAAGAAGAAATCTGACCCGAACCAGTGACCTCCAGGACCCGATAAGGATAAAGCGGGTAAAGATGATGGATAGATGGCTTTTGTTGAAAAGATTTACCAAACAAATCTTTTAAACAAAATCCATCCATACACATTTGAAACATGGATGAATGCAATATGATTTTGAAGTCTATTTTATTTTGAGTTAAATGTTTATGCAATACAGTAGGCTGAAATCTTTGTTTACGTTTGTATTTTGAATTATTTGTGATGGACTGGAGACATGTCCAGGGTGTCCCCTGCCTCTCGCACAGTGACTGCTGGATATAGGCACCAGTGACCTCCGGGACCCGATTAAAGCTGCTGCATTCTATTCATATACCCATCTGCTGTATTTATACTGTATTATTTGACATTATTAATGTTTGCTACAAGCATACATTATTGTTTTAAATAAATGTTTTATTTGTTTACATTATTGTTTAATCTTTTCATGATTTCAATTGAAAATTGTTTCAGAATCGAAAATCGATTCTGAATCGAAAATCGATCCTGGAATGAAAATCGTTTTAGAATCGAAAATCGATTTTTAATTGAATCGGTGCATCAAAAATCGGAATTGAATTGATTCTCCAGACACTGAGAGATTCGCACCCCTAATCTCGAGTTCTGACCCATCTCTCTGTTCCTGTCTTTGCAGAGGAGGAGACCAGATTCACCAAGAACCTGTCCAACGTGGAGGGGACGGAGACGGACAGCGTGAGGCTGGTCTGTGAGGTGTCCAAGCCCAGCGCAGACGTTATCTGGTACAAAGGTGACGAGGAGCTGCCTGAAGGAGGACGCTACGACCAGATCGTTGATGGCAAGAGGAGGATCCTCCTCATCCGGGACCTGCAGACGAGTGACGCAGGAGAGTACAACTGCAGGCTCAGTCCCGCCATCAGAACCTCAGGAAACCTCCAGATCAATGGTAAGGACTGAAAAACTGGACCCTGAGGGTTTCTGGAGGTGCTGCAGAGTCTGTGCATCATCGTGGACTTCTGAAGCACACCAAAACTGACTTTCCATTCTTACACGTTTATTTATCTGTCTGCAGAAATGGCTGCTGAGTTCACCTCCAGGCCTCAGAACCAGGAGGTGGTGGAGGGCCAGAAGGCAGAGTTCACCTGCTCCGTCTCCAAGGAAACCTTTGAGGTGAAGTGGAAGAAGGGCGACAAAGAGCTGGAGGCAGGAGACAAGTACCAGATGGTGAGCGACGGCAAGAGGCGAACTCTGGTCATCAAGGACTGTGAGCTCAAAGACGACGGCGGCTACGTGGTGGTGATCGGTGCCACGAGAGCCGGCGCTGTCTTGACGGTGCACGGTAAGCTCCGCCCACACAGTTAGTCCTCAAATACAGACATACAGAGGCTGTTTCTCCTCATCAACATGTGCCGCTTCTTGCAGAGAAACTGAAGATCATCACCCCTCTGAAGGACACGGAGGGTAAAGAAGGTCAGGAGGTGGTCCTGAACTGCGAGGTCAACATAGATGGAGCCAAGGCCAAGTGGCTGAAGAACGACGAGACACTGTTTGAGAGCAGCAAGTATACCATGGTCCAGAGAGACAACGTCTTCTCCCTGAGGATCAAAGATGCCCAGAAGGGAGATGAAGCCAACTACAGCATCAACCTGACGAACCAGAGAGGAGAGCAGGCCAAGAGCTCCTGCAGCCTCACCGTCAAAGGTTGGTGCTTCTCACCTGCCAACACCATGATTTGAAAATATCTAACCGTGACGGACAGGTGAGGTCAGGCAGGAGTCTCCATAGACTGTGATGCTTGATGGCATCTGTAGTGAGAGTAGGGAGCAGATGGAAGAGAGCCTAGAAAGATGGCGATAGACTCTAGGACAGGGGTCTGCAACATGCGGCTCCAGAGCCACATGCGGCTCTTTGGTCCTTCTGCAGCGGCTCTTTCAAACTTCGACCAGAACTGACATAAAACGGAAATTTATTGGCAGTTATAAAAACAACAACAAAAAGACTTTATAGTTTCATATTTCAGTTTTTTTTTTCCTTTGGTCATTTCTTTTGCTAATGTGTGAATACTAGAACTAACATATTCATTTTAACTTAATGATTTATTTCTATACTTAATTATTTTGTCCACAATTAAAAAAAAATCACAGGTCTGCATAGTTTTTTATATATAATTGGTAAAAAAATAAAAATGTCCCCCTCTTTTGACAAGAATCTGGTTTTTCTTTTGTTTTAACATCATTGAATGTTAAAAAAAATCATTAGATAGTTTTAGCTTTTTAATGTGTGGCCCCTACTGGTCACAAAAAAACCCTCCAACAAAGCGGCCCATGCGCACCAATTGATAACCTCAGTTGTAGCGGCTCTGGCCACGTTTAATTTAGTGAACGAAGGCGCAAAAATGGCTCTTTTGATTGTAAAGGTTGCAGACCCCTGCTCTAGGAGGAAGAGGATTCAAAGACAGAATCCATGTGTGAATCAATATTTCTGGTCATTACTTTGTTTTTGTAGGTTTATATTTGATCGTTTTTATTATTTAAGCACTTACTTCCTGTTGACTGACCCTGTGTTTCACAGTAACATCACTCAGACATGAAGAACATGTCAAAGTCAAAGTCAACTTTATTGTCAGAACTGCAATATGTACAGGACATACACAGGATTGAAATTGCGTTTCTCTCCGTCTAATCCTTTCTGGAACTTTCTTTTGTTCAGAGGAGAGTCTGAGAATCGTGGTTCCTCTGGAGGACATCGACACTCAGGAGAAGAAGACCATCAGCTTTTCTTGTAAGGTCAACAGACCCAACGCCACTCTGAAGTGGATGAAGGCCGGCGAGGAGATCGTCCTCAGCAAACGCGTCGTCTACAGGGTGGAGAAAGAAAAGCACACGCTGACCATCAAAGACTGCACGCTGGCCGACGAGGGCGAGTACACCGCCGTGGCCGGAGATGACAAGTCCACCGCAGAGCTGATCATCAGCGAGGCGCCGACCGACTTCAACGTTCACCTCAAAGATCAGACCATCACTGAGTTTGACGATGCAGAGTTCATGTGCAAGCTGACCAAGGAGAAGGCTGAAGTGAAGTGGTACAGGAATGGCCGGGAGATCAGAGAAGGACCCAGGTTTGTTAAAACCCAACTTTGTTTGGATTTTAATAAGTCAAGATTCGGTTTATGGAGCTAAGTGCAGCATAGAATTGAGCAACTTTCGGCCAAATGTTAAAGACCGTGTAAAGTGAATTTCAACATTTTCTTAAATAAACATTATAAATGTGATAATTGTAATGTTGTAAATGAGTAAAAAGTCTCAAAATTGTAGCTCAATTAATTTTGAAGTTATACATGAAACTGTGTATAAAGACATGTGTGTTTCAGGATTTTTTAGGCGTGTTTTAAACGGGACCGCGTTTCGTCACGCGGTCCTCATTAGTATAGCCCTACCCCCTGCTGCTCTAGTGATATAAATTGTTCTTCGCATGGGTGGAGCCGTTCACTCGCGACTCGCAGATAGCATCAGATAGCAATAGCATAGATATTTTGTTCATTGTTAGCTAGCTAATCAATTATGCCTCGTTCCTGCATCTTCCCAGGATGTTTTAATGGTCAGGGCACCTGCTACTGACCGTCTCCCTCCTCAGCCTCCGGACACCGCCGCCGCCTTTCCTGTTTCTTTTCTTTCTTTCTTTTTTTTATTGCTAAGCCTGTGCCCTACAAGTTCACAAGCTCCTTTTTTGCTAAGAAAATGCGACAGGTCCATTGCATACTTAGTTATCAACGTGATTACTCTTTATCTTAATCACCAACACAGCCCCCGCATGCGATGTGTCGGGTCGGACCGGTGCAGCCGCGCGAGTCCGCTCATCTTCTAAACACATAACAGCGGAGTTATGAATTATAGTTGCGTCCTCAACTTTAAAAATAAAACCAGAGTTGTTTGTGCACTAAAAACAGCGTAACTCTTGGAAAAAGGAGCAAACAGAGCAGGTTTACTGATGAACCTGTCTTCCTCCTCCACACAGTTCAGCTCTGAGCGAGAGAGTCCTCCTACTTGCTCTCTGAGCTGCAGAACTGCGCTGAAACCACGCCCACGTGCTGACACGCCCCCACAGTTCCAGACTAAGGGAAAATCATGTTTTTTCATGATTTTTGACACTTAATTTTATAAGGAAAACAATGTTTTTAATCAGTCAGATTTATATGGGTGATTAATAACACATATTTATGCCATGTGATAAACTAAAAACACAAATCTAATTTCACTTTACACGGTCTTTAAAATGGTAAGGACTCTGAGCTGACAGAAACCAGGATTTTATTACCACAGAACAGAGATGGACAGTTTTTCTACAGTAAATCTGAACGAAGGTACCGGCAGGACACCTTTTAGATCTTTCTCTGACGTGTCCTCAGCATTCATTGAACACAGATTACATTACAACAACACATGTGAACAGAGAAATACTTTGACCAAGGTACATGAACATGGGTCAGAAGACTTCTTTAAAAGTTTGGTCATGGTGTTTTTTTTAACCATACAGTATTTGAACACCCAATCAGGAACATAAACGTTTTCTTGCTGAAAACAAACCCAGATTGTATAAATAAAAACAATTTCTCACCTAGATAACACACTACAGTACTTTCTCCTTGCAGTGAACTCGGGACCTTTCAAAATAAGAGACCCTTGTTTCCATAGGGCTGTTTGTTGTTTGTGTGAAGTCAGTTTTTTCTTCATCCATCAGTCAGTATCATCCTCATTCATATCTAATAGGGGCAGATATAATAAGATGTTTTATCTTCTTCTGCTTCCTTTCATTTCATGTACTGTTTGGTTTTTTATTTACGTTGTGTTGTAAATAGTTTTTTTTGTGTTCTTTTAAATTTGAAATGAATAAATTTATTAAAATTAAAAAAATAAAATATCTGACAGCAGCAACATGTTGGAGCTCCTGACTGAGTTGAACCTTCCGGATGTTTTCACAGATACACTTTTGAGAGGGATGGAAAGTTTTGCACTCTGCGTATCAAAGAGTGCAGACCCGACGACGAGTGTGAGTACGCCTGTGGTGTGGATGAGAAGAGGTCCAGAGCCAGGCTCTTCGTTGAAGGTGAGGAGATCGTAACCTCCTTTCTCTCTGACCCACTTCCTGTCCTGAAATCCTCACCGCCGTCCTTCTGTCCCGCAGAGACGCCGGTGGAGATCGTTCGACCGCCACAGGACTTGTTTGAGCCTCCGGGCTCCGACGTGGTGTTCCAGGTGGAGCTGAACAAGGACCGTGTGGAGGTGAAGTGGTTGAGGAACAACATGACGATCGTCCAAGGAGACAAGTACCAGATGATGAGCGAGGGGAAACTACACCGGCTGCAGGTCTGTGAGATCAGACACAGAGACCAGGGGGAGTACCGGGTCATCGTCAAGGACAAGGACGCCAAGGCCAAGCTGGAACTGGCAGGTAAGGGTCCAGGTCTGAGATGATCCAACTAACAAAATGAAGGAGACTAGAACAGACAGACAGACAGACAGATAGTCTATGT
>JBBPBX010065050.1:0-13520 GCA_038048925.1 Garcialebias charrua | reverse complement strand
GTACGTAAGTACGTACGCAGAGCTATACTGGGGCTTTAGACTCATGAATATCCAACCAGAAAAATCACATCATGTTGCTGCTGATCTGTTTCATGTTGCTGTGTTCATTCGTGCTCATCTACTCACACAGACTTGATGTTTTTCTTAGTTCATATCTTGGATGTTATTACCGTTTTTCTTTTACATTTTATTGTTGGATGTAACTGGGACCCTGTGTACATAATTTCGTTACACCACATGAACCGCATGTGGTGCGAATGACAGATAAAGAACCTTAAACCTTGAACATCCCAGTCAGCTCAGTTCTCAGGTAAATGGCTATCTGTAACATTCACTGGCTCACTCGTATTTCTCAAACCTTCACCTCCATACCTGTTAGTGACTGTACCAGCAACAGAGTATTACACCAGGTCATCTGTTGTTGCAGGTCTCCAGGACCAAGTCTTGTTTTGGTGTACAGTAGTCCCTTACTACTGTACTTCACGGTTCAACTTTTGCGGACTCGCTCTTTCGTGTTTTTTCAAAGTAAGAAGCAAAAAAAAAGATTGTATACGACACACGATGGTCATCTTTAAAGAGGTACTCAACCCACTGTGAAACAGTATCTCCGCCCCCAGACCAGATTAAAAAAAAACATGAAAATGGGAGTGTTGCGAGACAAGGAGGGGAGGAGGTGGGTGGTTGTGCTGCGTTCACGCCCCCTCTAGCAACAAACTAAAACAAACTAAAACTCCAGCAAACAACATAGCAAGCAACAACAAAGAATAAATATGTTGATGTATTTATCTATTCCCACCTGATCTATCCAAAACAAAAGGCTTTAGGAAAAAAAATGAAAATAATACTGCAAGGTATGCCGTGACCGGGGGTTGAACCTGGGTCCGTCAGACCCCAAACCCACTCCTACACCATTGACCCATCTTGGCATTCATGCATTGCTTGTCCATCGCACAATAAGAAAACAAATACAACCAGTGCTTTAAGTGGAAAAAAAAAAGTGCCGGTACCCTCCCTAATGTCATAATAATATGCATACCTGCAAACTCAGAAGGGATGAAAAAGGTGACAAACGTTGCGCCAACCCCCCCCCCCCGAAAGATTTTGTAATTTTTTAACATGCTTCAGGTAAAAGTCATTTACTAACCTGATTTAATGAGGACATAAATAGGAAAGATTGTGTCAACCAAAAAATTAACAACCAACAACAGCAGCAAGTCAAATACAGCAGAACATTTTGCTAACAATGCGCTGCTCCGAGTCAACAGATGCATTTAAAAACTTAAGACTTATCTCTTCAGACAGGCTTTTGGTTAATTTTGTACATTGATTTTAGAGTTTGTTATGTTTTACCTTTTTGTATAGTACTTCTGTGATTTTATTATTTTATTTTTCCTTTAGTAAAGCACTATATGACTCTCATGTCTGTGAAATGTGCTATATAAATAAAACTTACTAACAGTAAAAACTCATTTCTTAAATATGCTGGTGAAGATGTTTTGCCAGAAATTTTGAATAAAGTAGATGCCATTTCCTGCATTCTGGTGTATTTTAACAAGTTGTTAAACATCTATGTTTACCTACATGTAAATGTGATTCACTAACTATTTTAGAGACATCTAACAAAATAAAGTTAGGTCCTGTGGACAGATTAAAAATTTGTTTAAATTATTATTGATCATGAATCAGGATATTTTAGAGACACCTCATTCAACTAGTTCATATAGACATCATCCTGTTTTTAAACTCACTCCTGTGGCTAAGATAATTAAATTAATGTGACACTTTGTCACAGTGGCTTTAGGGGTGCAACTGACTTTTATTTTGTTAATTTTTATTTAGTTTTATTTGTAACACAACATACCATTTTACTAAACAATGGTTACACTCAACTGCACATATAAAAATATTAACTTTACCCAATGAACAGGTGACATTTTAATAATCACCAACAGTGAATTTAGGAGGGGCTTTTTACAGTTTTCTGATTTAGTGATAGATGTGTTTTAATGTAGAGACTTGCCTGCAGCTGTTCCTTCATACACACCGTGATGAGGTTAGTTTACGACTCTGTGATGTTTTCATCAGCGGGGTTCTCTCGTGTCGTCAATTTCAAAACTGCATGTTGCTGGTTTTTTTTATTTTTTTAGCTCTGTGAAGCTTCAAGAGCTCCCACACGTTGGAGGAGTTAGGTCGAACAGTTTTTTCTGCGTTGTTCATTTGTAAAAATTTACTTAATCTTCTTTGAAAACACCGCCTGTACTTGCTTCCTCGCGCTCTGTAGCGTTGCAGAGTTTTTTTGTTTTTTTTTACAGATTTCACTGTCGTCTCCTCCCCCTGTCTATCCTGAGGTTGTGATTGGCCAAAATGACGCGCTCCACCAAAGATGTTTTATTGTCGACAGATGCATTGCTGTTTCTTGAAATCCAGTCAGGGGGAAATGATACATTCTAATCTGCCACGGGTCTTTCAAGTGGAGAAGATGAAAATAAGTTCCGGAACGTACCTTATTCTTAAAAAAAGTCCCGGTACTCTCAGGGTTAAATTTTAGAAGTGGCGGAACTGGGTTCCGGTGAGTTCCGGCCCACTTAAAGCACTGAATACAACCAAATAGTTTCGATGAAGTGGAAAGTATTCATACAATAAATAAGTTACAATATACAAATAACTAGTGCCTTTCAGAGAACTATAATATGCTCTGCTGCAGAGCTTTTCCGGAGTGCAATGTACCACTTCCATATAAGGTATGAACTGCAGCGAGGACCTTCTCATCTCTGCAGGAGATTGGCTCTGCTTGAACCACTTTTGTGATGTCAGAGTGTACAAGACACGTCAGAGTGAACAGTCCTCGACCAATAAGAAAACAAAGGTGCAATTCCTCTGTTCAACCCATAGGGTTAGCGTAAACACGTTTTTAGAACCAATACAGTATTGCCGATTTAAACTAATACGCACAAATATGTGAAGATTAACACAGACATAGTGCTATACAACATTCTAGACACATTCTAGGGAGTTTATCAGCTAAAAAAGTTAATTTGGAGTTTAGTTCCTCTTTAATATTACTACAAAAATATTACGGCGAAACGCCGGACCACGACCCAAACGTTGAGGAGCAGTCAGGAGGAGAGCAGCCAGGAGGAGAGAAGGACAGTTACGCAGGAGGAACCCAGGCTGCATGGTGACGGGATGGAAACCCAACAGGACCGAACCGGCTGGACTCTGGGTCTCTGAGAGTCTGCGTTCAAAGTGGACGGGGGTCAGAGAACTGGCACCGGCAGGACAAACCAAACTCCAAGAAACTTTTCTGCTGGTGCGCAGTAGCCCGGGATAATCCCCAGATCATGGACTGTTGCTCCATTTCTTCTTAATCCCAGAGCTGGTGCACCAAGTGCTTACATTTTTAAAAGTTGTTTATTCTTTTTGTTTTGCTGAAGTCCACTGTACAAAATTCATTAAAGAAATATCAGACCACATCCATCTTCTTTCTGCGCTGTTGTTTAAACAAGTTCTACCCACGATTGGACCCGCTGTTCTTACTATTATAAGTAGTAGTATTGTGACAAGTGTGGTCCCCGATGTTTTCAAACATGCAGTAGTTCATCCGTTAAGAAACCTGTACTTGACCCTTTGACTTACTCTAAATTCAGACCAATCTCAAAACTTCCCTTCCTGTCCAAATACCTGGAGAAAATAGTTTTTATTCAATTAAACAAAAGTAGTGATACACCTCGTTCTCTGATAACCTACAGTGATACACCTCTTTCTTAGAAAACCTTCAGGAAAGGACAAGTACACTGTTATCCCATTAATTTGAACCCAGGACACAAATTATTTCACCAAGAGACTTTTTATTTTTGTTCTAATTCAAATAATCAAAAGAATAACATTATTTCATGGTATTATCATTATTATTTTCAATATGTTTAATTGAAGGACAGGTCAACATGATATTTTCAGTATTTGTTTAAAAGTCTTAAGACAGTACAGTAATCAGTTTTAATCATAAAACTGGCGTCTACTTTCTAATTCATTTCGCCACATCTGCAATAACCTCCTCCTAACTTCCACTAACCTCCTCCTACTTCCTGGTTGAACTAACCAATAGGGAAGGAGCGAGTACAGGAAGTCAGGCTCTCTTTAAAAGTTCTAACTTGCCTGAGTCATCAAGTCAGTTGGAGAGTTGAAGGAGTCGTGATTTGCTTGGACTCAGCCTCTGATCTGTGAACGAGGCCATGAGTCAAAGGCCTAGTTTCTTAGCTAAGGATTTACAGCACGTCGCTGTACAATCCAACCGAGCTTAAAAGCTCCAAACTTTTTAATAGAAATTCCTTCTGAGGAATATTTTATTTTGGAAACCGACTGGAAATACCGTTACTTCAGTTGATCAGGCGGGCACAGGAGACGCTGGAAGGTAAACGGGCGTAACCGGACCCATGGGTCTCATATGTCTGTCTGGCTGTTTTCACATTCCCATCTGACAAACAACAAAAAAATTATTGTTACAATCTCCTCTAAACATTATCCTTTGTTTTTATCTGTAATTTTCAAGTTTTGAGTGTTTGTGTCATGACATACATGTGCAGTGACCACACATTACTTGTCCCATCCTTCTCCAAGGACACCCATGGCTTTATAGGATCTTTATACTGTACAGGAACTGACTGATTAACCTGAAATAAATCACATTACACATTAATACAGGCCTATAGGCCTAAGTGACAAATTTCTAGATTTGTTCCCATATTTATAAACCATTTTTGGACTGAGATATGACGGTTTCCATTTATTCTGACTGAACCAAACCAAAACAAAAACAGAAGTACAGTACTGTACTTGATTGCAGCAGAGTAGTAACAGTTTATGGCATTAGGTTGGCAGTTGTATCACGTAATATGAAAATGTGGCTATATGATAAATTCAAAGAAGTTCAAGACAAAAACAATAGGACTTTTTTATTATACTATACTTTAGACTTTTTTTTCTTCCTTGCACTTTTTATGATTTTATCTTTGATCTTAGTCGATATTATTATTGATTTAATTTGATTTTATCGCTTGTTTTATTTTGATCTTTGCTTTGTTACACTTTGCAGCACTCTGAGATTTTTATTAATGAAAAGTGCATTATAAATGGAATTCATTATTATTATTATTATTATTTAGAATTTACCATGTCCTGGATGACTGAGAATCTTCACTCGCTATTAATGACTCAAACAGCCTGCCATATTTTCCCAACCTTTCTGCTCTCTGCTTGAAGCCGTCAAAACAGCTGCACCACTTCGGCGAATTTGACCATTAAAGTGCATTTATTAAGCAAATGATAGACTGAGACACACCTCTGCTATAATTTCGAGCTAACAAATAATGTTTAGGTATTTTTATTGTTAAATTTCAGAGGAAAACGAGCGCATTCCTCCTTCCTAGTTCTCTCCCTCTGCGCGCGCGTGGCTCTCTGTCCTCTGTTCACGGAGCACCAAGCGCGAAACTATTTTAAATAAAGCTGATTTGACCATTAAAGTATATTTATTAAGCAAACGTTAGACTGAGACATGCCTCTGCTATAATTTACAGCTAACAAATAATTGTTTAGGTATTTTTCTTCAGAGAAAGGGGCCGCTCCTCCCTCCATCTTTTTTTTTTCTTTTTTCAGAAAAGCCTCTCGGCTGTTGCTGAAGCTAGTCTCCGGTGTTTTTTCAGTCCAAAAACGCTCAGAGAGTTGCATGACTCACTGGAAATATGCTTAAAGTTATAAAACACTCACCATCTACTATAGACTCCAGAAGAGAAGTGGCTGTGTCAAGGCCAGTCTCCCTCCCACTGTTGGCTGGGCAGTTTGCATTTCCTGGAAGACCGACTCTTCTTCTTCTTCTTCTTCTTGGCGGATTGCAAACAACGTTCAGGTGCATACTGCCACCTACTGGAGAAGACTGAATCTCCGCCCTCCGACCTAGGAATACGCCCCCTGACCAATCAGTGACCACACTGTGCTGATGTCATAACTGGACCCTAAAGAACTGGACCTTTGTACCTCAGTGAGACAGGCACCAAAATAGGTCTGGTTTCACGTGAACAGGCCCCTATGGGTACACTCCATAACTAGTTATTAACTAGTTACGAACGAGCCCGAACGAGCGCGAACAGGCCCTGTGGATAAATGGTGCTTGTACCGGAACCTAGACTGACCGTCTTTGCAAGGTAACGAGTTATTGATTACCAAGCGTACCTGCGTTTAGCTGGCAATTCCATGGAAGAGCTGCCATTTCCTTGTTGACACTCAAAGATAACTTCCCCTCCTTTCCTCCTATGTCTTATCTTTGCCAGTAATAGTAAGTTAAGTGCCTTCAGATATAAGTTAATTAAGATCTCATAACTTGATTCTGTTGTCCCTAACATATTCGTCGGCTAGTAGAAATTACGGGCACGTGATTTCATCTGTTGATGTCTAATTTATAGGAAGTTGATTAGAACAATCAAAGTGTACATGTATGATGTTAATTTAATGATCTGTTAAACAAATGACCTCATTTCTTTGATGGGTCAAATTTAATTAACGTCTCGTGTCAAATATATATCTCATTTGCAGCGGCGGCCGCCACTAGAGGGCGTTAGGGGCGCCGCCCCTCCTTGGAACTGCAGCTCTTCACCATTTGAAGATTTAATTTTTTTTTATAAAAATGAAATAATAATAAAAAAATATTTCGAAATGTATGCATATATGTTTTTAGTTGTGTAGGATAAATATTTTATTATGAGTAATGATTGTTTGTTTCAAAAAAACGTTTTCTGATTGTGACGTACTTCCGGTTCCCCGCTGGGCGCCGCCTACGGCTTTTCCATTGAATCTAATTATAACTAGCGCGCTAGCGCATGCGCACAGTTTATGTCCCATCTGTCCAAAACTATTGGACTGTACAGGTCACATTTTCCGTCGCCCTCGAGCCTGGACTCATCTCGTGATCGCTATGGATCGACGGTTTGACTGCCGAGGAGGGAGGGGGAGTGGGGGACTCTCTGTTTACACAGTCAGAGCTGATCACACGCAACTAGCAACATTGAAACAGCAGTAATTATTAATGGTGCCTTTCTACACAGGTAAGCAAGTAATAATTAGTGACTTTAATAAATCGCTAAGCGCACATGAGCAAAGTTTGAGCTGATCTCATCTGTGTGCGTGACGTGGTGTCGTGTGTTGCGGTCAGTCACACAGTAGCTGGCTACTAGCTGTGCTTATGAACGTTGTGGTGTTTCTTTATCTAATGCTTATTACTGACTGATATGGCTCTCAACTAGATGTTACAAAGGTGTTTTCTAAACGTTATGTGTTAATATTATGATTATCAGGTGTTTATGTGTTAATATTTTGATTATCAGATGTTCGTGTGTTAATATAATGATTGTCAGTTGTTGTTATGCACCCTAGGGGTTTTAGAAGTTCAAACATCCTTGCTTTTATTTTTCTTGGCTGCCACTTGCTGTAGCCTGCTGGTTCAATAAAGAACTAACCTTTTTTTAATTACTCAGCCTGCTTCACTCAAGCTTGATTGGGCAGAGCTGCTGTTCACCTGCAGGTCCTGCCTATAAAGCTGACATGCTGTGTTTGGTGCAGGGTGGAGCCTTTGCTTAGAGCAATGGATTGTGAGATTGCCAACTGAGTTTGGTGGACACAAGCAAGGGTGCTTGTTGGAGCAACTTGTGAGCCTGCTGAAGGTAAACCATGTTTTGATTAAGGTAGCTGTATTGCTGCCTATTTGTGTTCCAGAGTGTTCTCCACCCACTCTGATCACTGAGTGTTGAGCTCTCATGCTACTTGGTGTGAGCTAAAGCTCTTGAGGTAAAGCTCTTGAGGTTTGAGGGCTCTTTAAACAGCTCATGTAGAGCAAGGGTGCTCTTTTAACAGCTCTAGTGCTTACCAGAGTTGTGTGAAGTTAAGAGTAATCTAGTGGAGACTCGTTGTACCAAGACAGGCTTGTTGAACGAGTGGTGGCTTATTGAAGTCTTCTGGATGGTGTGAAATTCAGATGGGGTTCACTGGAACTACTGAGGACACTGTCAGGTAACTGAACAATTCTGAGAGATCTCCACCCTCTCAGATTGTTGTTGTTAGCTCCTGTTGGAGCTGAAATAGGCCCTTAAGGCCTGGCTCTGGTTGAATGACTAGATGCTAAAAGTGAGAGCTGTGAGTATTTAAGCTCTTTGAGAGTTTGTGTGACTCTAGCTTAAATAAGTGTGGTTTTGGACCACTGTACTCTGGTTTACTCTTCTTTTTTTTCAGATGCTGAAGGGAAGCGTCTGAGCAGTTGCCCAGGAGGGGGACAGCTAATGTGAAACAGAGTGAGAGTCTGTTTCCATATTTTTTTCTCTATTTATTTGATACTTTTGACTGTGTGGGTGTCGGTAGTTCAGTTATCGCTTTTCTGTTTATTCAGAGGGATTATTGGCCAGGTAGATCGTCGCCTGGGAAGACACGGCGGTCCTGTATAGGATTGGGTCGGTCCAGGTGGCGTTTTGTTCTTTTCGGCCATACCCACTTGTCCTACAATCCTTTGAACTTTCTTTTTGTAATTTATTTTTGTTTCTTTAAGGACGCTGAGCAGGAGAAGGCGCACCAGACGGGTGGGAGAAGCCTGAGAGGACCCTGACCACCTGGAGGCTCTTAGTTTTAGTTAATAAAATATAATTAAAACCTTTTCTTGTGTCCAATGTCCTTTAAATATGTTTTGGCCCTCATGCGGTCGTAACATATTTATTGGGGTCTCGTCCGGGATATGAAACTAATTAACCAATTGAGCTAGGTTAGTGGTTGTCTGTTTTTGAAACACCGACTGTTCAGGCTGTTTAAGCCTTGGAGCTTAACACATTTGAGGGCTTGTCTTATGAGCTAATTTGTCTTTAGTGTTTTAAACGCTGCTAATCAGTGTGTTTTTGTGGGTTTGAGCACCTGTTATGCTCTGTGGTACTTTAGTAGTCTACTGCTTAAAGAGGTTGGCTCTGTTTTTGCAATATTTACTAAAAGCCGCAAATGTTGTCTAAAATATTTTGGGCTGTATTTTGGGCTAGTCATATTCTAGTGGTTTATCCACTTAATTTTGGATCAGCTGTGCTGATTGTGTTGAGCGCTCTCAGGTGCATAGCTGACGTACCTGATGGTGTTTGGTTGGTTGGACAGTTCTGCTGTTCACATTTTTTTGGAAGGCTTGTCAAAAGTGTGAACTTTAAAACTTTTGTCACCTCAAGTTTGAAGGAATTGACTTCAGCAGTTGGAAGCTGGCTGAAGCTTCTTATTGGTGCTGATTGTGAGTACAAACAGCTGTGTGTGTGTGTGTGTGTGTGTGTGCTGCTGTTGCTTGTGACACATTCAAGGGCAGTAGGACATTTGTATTTTGGTTCACTGTGAGCTGTGTGCTGAACATTTGGTGGTGAGCTGTTTGGGTAAGCTGTTTAAAAAACTGTTTACTGTTTTGCTCAACAACATGGCTTTCAATTTAAAAAGATTTCTTGAACATCCCACAGTGCAGGTCTTTACAGACTGCACAAGAGAACAAAAGCTAAGTGTAGCAAACCATTTTAAGATTGACATCAGAAAATATGCTGATGATGAATGGTTGGGTTGTGAACTGTTTTATGAATTAAGTCAGCTTGGGATATTTCCAGAGATAAATGAACAACTGCGTTTCATGACGCCAGCGATCAGTATCCATCTTGTCCCTCGGTGAGGACTGTGAAGCGAGGCTGCGTTAAACAGAACCTCCGCCCGCTCGCTCGAGCTGAGAGTGACGTAACTGGCTGCGTTCCAACCCGTGCAGCACTGTTTAACGCCAGATCGATCACAAATAAAACTTTTATATTAAGTGATTTGATCTCAACTCATCGTCTGGATCTGTTTTTGATTACTGAAACTTGGCAGAAAGCTGGAGACAACAGCTGCTTCTCTGAGCTTCTTCCAAATGGCTACTCCCACCTGAGTGCTCCGCGTGGGGCAGGAAGAGGGGGAGGGCTGGCTGCTGTGTTCAATGAGGAGGCGTTCAAATGCCGCATGTTGCCTCAGAAAAATTACAACAGTTTTGAAAGCATGCTTTTTGTGCTGGAATCTGCTAAACCTCTTCTGTGTGGCCTCTTTTATAGGCCCCCACAATACAATAAAAACTTTCTCAGTGAGTTTTCTGACCTACTGGCTGACCTACTGCCAAAGTTTGACTCTTGGCTTTTCTGTGGAGACTTCAGTGCACACACCTGCTGTCCAAGTAATCAGCTTGGATGTGAGTTTCAGGACCTCCTAGACTCTTTTAACCTGTCGCAGTCGGTCTCGGGGGCCACATACAGTCAGGGTCATACACTGGATTTAATTATCTTCCACGGCCTTCAAATACCTGCTATGGAGATCCTGGACACCTGTATTTCAGACCATTTTCCCATATTATTTGAAATTTTCACCTCTCCTGCACCGAAGGCTATTCTCCCAGCACGTTTCTGCCACTCCATCACCCCATCCAACCCAAGTCAGTTCACTGATGCCTTTAAGAGCACTGAATTTTGCTCTGCTGTCAGCCTGGACCCATCTCTACATCCTAAGGACTTCATCACCTCCTTCCATCACACCTGCACAATGATTTTGGACTCCATCGCTCCTCTCAAACAGGCATCTTCAAAGAACAAACCACCCCCATGGCTCAACGAAACGACGCGAGCTCTTCGACAACATTGCAGAAAAGCAGAGCGAATATGGAAGCGCGACCGGCTTAATGTATCTCAGGGAATACTGAGAGACTGTCTCTGTGATTATCAAAATGCTGTGAAGCAGGCCAAATCACAGTACCTCTCCAATTTAATCTCCACCAGCTCCAACCGGCCGAGGACGCTTTTCAGCACACTCCAGTCTGTTATCAATCCATCTGTCAATGTTCTGAAAACTGCCACACAGTCTACCTGCGATGACTTTCAGAGCTATTTTGTCAACAAAATAGACTCTATCAGGCAGAACATTGTCAGTCCATCCAACACCATCCAGTCATGTGCCTCTGCAATAACCACAGCTGTTTTTGACCAATTTGACCTGGTCTCACTGCCTAACCTCACCAAGGTGGTTCAGCAGATGAAACCAACTAACTGTTCTCTGGACATCATTCCCTCTAAAATGTTCAAACAATCCTTTGATGTAATTGGTCCTTGTGTTTTGTCATTTATTAACAGCTGTCTATCTTCAGGTTTTGTGCCATCTGCTTTCAAACACGCTGTGGTCAGGCCTCTTCTCAAAAAACCAGGCCTAGATCCTACAGCTCTCTCTAATTTCAGACCAGTTTCCCATCTGTCATTTCTATCAAAGGTCCTAGAAAAGATTGTTTTTATTCAACTTCAATCTTTTCTAGAGCTCAACAACCTGTTTGAAAAATTTCAGTCAGGTTTTCGAGCTCGTCACAGCACTGAATCTGCACTGCTCAAAGTACAGAATGACATTCTTCTGTCCCTGGATGCAAAAAACCCTGCACTGCTGGTGATGTTAGACCTCTCAGCAGCTTTTGACACCGTCGACCATCAGGTACTAATCAACCGCTTGTCTCAGCTGGTTGGCCTCCAGGGAGCTGTGCTTGAGTGGTTCAAATCTTACCTGTCTGGGAGAACTTTTTCTGTCATGATAGGCGATCTGTCCTCCTCTTCATCAACCCCTCTGACCTCTGGCGTACCACAGGGATCTATTCTAGGGCCAGTCCTCTTCTCTCTTTACATGCTGCCATTAGGATCAATCATTGCACGTCATAACCTGTCTTTTCACATGTATGCAGACGATTTACAAATCTATCTGCCAGTCACTCCCAACCCCTCACTCAGTTCAAACACTCTTGTCAACTGCTTAAATGACATTAAGCACTGGCTCTCTCAAAACTTCCTCCACCTAAACACAGATAAAACTGAATGCATTTTATTTGGTGCACCTGATGACACCAACAACATCCTTCCCAGTCCCAGTGTTGGTTTTCCCCTCCCCCACTTCAACCCGGTGGTCAGAAATCTTGGAGTGCAGCTTGACTCCAACTTAAAGTTTGATAAACAGATCAGTTCTGTTGTCAAGACCAGCTTTTTCCAGCTCCGTCTGCTCTCCAAAGTCAAGTCATTTCTCAGCCGTGGTGATCTGGAGAAGGCCATCCATGCCTTTGTGACCTCCATCCATCCATCCATCCATCTTCTTCCGCTTATCCGGGGTCGGGTCGCGGGGGTAGCAGCCTAAGTAGGGAGGCCCAGACTTCCCTCTCCCCAGCCACTTGGAGCAGCTCCTCCGGGGGAATCCCAAGGCGTTCCCAGGCCAGCCGAGAAACATAGTCCCTCCAGCGCGTCCTGGGTCTTCCTCTGGGTCTCCTCCCGGTGGGACATGCCCGGAACACCTCACCAGGGAGGCGTCCAGGAGGCATCCTAACCAGATGCCCGAGCCACCTCAACTGGCTCCTCTCGATGTGGAGAAGCAGCGGCTCTACTCCGAGTCCCTCCCGGATGACTGAGCTTCTCACCCTATCTCTAAGGGAGAGTCCAGCCACCCTGCGGAGAAAACTCATTTCAGCCGCTTGTATCCGAGATCTTGTTCTTTCGGTCATAACCCAAAGCTCATGACCATAGATGAGGGTGGGAACGTAGATCGATCGGTAAATTGAGAGCTTTGCCTTTTGACTCAGCTCTCTCTTCACCACGACAGACCGGTACAGCGCCCGCTTCACTGCGGACGCTGCACCTATCCGCCTATCGATCTCACGCTCCAGTTTTCCCTCATTCGTGAACAAGATCCCGAGATACTTAAACTCCTCCACTTGGGGCAGGACCTCCTCCCCGACCCGGAGAGGGCATGCTACCCTTTTCCGGCTCAAGACCATGGCCTCGGATTTGGAGGAACTGATCCTCATCCCGGCCGCATCACACTCGGCTGCAAACCGCTCCAGTGAAAGTTGTAAATCACGAACTGATGAAGCCTTTGTGACCTCCAGACTTGATTATTGTAATGCTTTATATGTTGGTATTAATCAATCCTCCATCTCCCGTTTACAGCTTGTACAGAACTCTGCCGCGCTTTTTGACCAACACACGAAAATATGAACACATCACTCCTGTCCTGTCCTCTCTACACTGGCTCCCGGTTCAGTTCAGGATACAGTTCAAGCTGCTCCTGTTTGTTTTCAAAGCTCTGAATGGACTTGCACCTCTGTACATCTCAGAACTTTTGAAAGTCCATCAGCCCGGCAGAGCTTTACGATCTGCCAGTCAACACCTGCTGGAGGTGCCTCGCTCAAGGTACAAACAATGGGGAGACCGGTCATTTTCTGTTGCCGGCCCAAAAGCCTGGAACAGCCTCCCCCTTGAGCTGCGTGCCACCTCTGATCTGACTCTGTTCAAAACCAGACTGAAGACCCACTTGTTCAAAAAAGCTTTCAGTGTGTAACTTTTATTACTTTTGGTATTTTAGTATGTAGCATTTTTTATTTCCATTGCCTTTTTATTTCCACTTGTTCAAAAAAGCTTTCAGTGTGTAACTTTTATTAC
>JBBPBX010065049.1:3567-20070 GCA_038048925.1 Garcialebias charrua | reverse complement strand
ACACTGGACAATTTTTTGAAATGCCTCAGTACATTCGGGCGTCCATCGCTCACCAAATGGCTGAGAGTGGTGGTAGTATGGTGTGACAAAGCCCTCATTCTTCTTTCGTTTCTTTTGTGTTGGTGGGTACCCCTTTGTAAGATCTGTGAGGGGCCGGACTATGGCAGAATAGTTGGCGATGAACTTGCGGTAATAACCGCAGAACCCTAAAAAGGACTGCAGTGATTTTAGGTTCATTGGAGGTTCCCAGTTCGCCACTGCCTTTATCTTGTCAGGGTCTGTTGAGACACCAGCAGCAGACACGATGTGACCAACGTATTTGACTTGGGGTTGACAAAATTGACACTTATCTATGGACAGTTTTAGACCTTGTTCTCTCAGGCGATCAAGCACTTTCAGAAGGCGCTCTTCATGCTCTTCTAGAGTACGACCAAACACAATAAGATCATCGAGGTAGACGAGACACTGGAGAAGATTCATGTCGCCTACTGCCTTCTCCATTAATCGCTGAAATGTCGCTGGGGCACCAGTGATCCCTTGAGGCATACGTTCAAATTGGTAGAAACCCAAGGGGCAAATGAACGCAGTCTTTTCTTTATCTTCTTCTGCCATCTCAATTTGGTAATAGCCACTGCGAAGGTCAAGCACAGAGAACCAGCGACTCCCCGTGAGGCAGGCCAAGGCATCGTCTATTCTCGGAAGTGTGTATTGGTCTGGTATGGTTCTGGAATTAAGTGTACGGTAATCAATGCACATTCGAATTTTGCCAGTTTTCTTTCTTGCGATGACAATTGGTGAAGCATATGGCGAACGAGATTCTTTAATTATGCCAGCTGCAAGAAGCTCCTGTAAGTGTCGTCGAACGTCATCAATGTCTGCGGGAGCCAAGCGTCTTACCCGTTCTCGAAATGGTCTGGCATCATTTAGTCGGATGTGGTGTTCAACCCCTTTTGCAAGTCCAACATCCCATTCGGTCAAAGAGAAAACTTCAGGTCGCTCAGCCAGCTTTTGTGATAGTCTGACTCTCCAGCTTTCAGGAATGGGGGATTCACCAAAATTGAATACTGCCGGATCAAGTCTTTGGTGGGGTACTTGGCTTGGCTGTATCTGTGTGACTATGTCAGCTTTATGAACATGAGCTATGACCGTGCCTTTAGGAAGGGACTTTGGTTTGGCCGTCTCATTTTTCAGGAACAGTGGGAATTGTTTTGTATCCATGTCCATAGACAAAAGCACACATGAAGGCATTAGTACCCCTGCAGGAAGGGATCTGGTTACAGGTGTCTCAATCACTAATATGCTGTCATCCAATGATTCAGAGCAGGACACTTTACACATGGCTGTAAGTCCAGAACCAGGGGGTATAGTAAGCGGCCCCGGTCCACTCCATTTCACAGAAGCTACAGCTCTGTTTGTAGTCACAGCTGACTTTTGGATGGGCTGTGCGCATATCCGCCTGGTTTGTGCCCTCTTGTTGCTCTTTGAAGCCATTTCAGGCTGTGGCTCATGAATGAAAGTCCGGGCATTGGTGCCAATGATGACTGGCTGTGGTTCAGGACCATTCGGCTCTGGGCAGACTAAAGCCAAGACTGTCCGGGATCCACCTGTCACAATATCCTCGGGGAACTGTATTTGAGCAGCGATGAAACCTTTATAGGGATAACTGGTCTGGCCAAGGCCCCAGAGGTCTAGACTCGAAATGGGGTGTAATGGTAAGTAGGATAGGTGTTGGGTGTACCAACCCTCAAATATAATGGAGACAGTGGAACCACTGTCCATTAAGGCATCACAAAGCTGACCTTCAATGATGATCTGGCCTACGGTTGGTTCCCCAATGAGACCTGTAGGAATCTGGCTGGAAGGGGAAAGATCAACTTGGCTCACAGTGACTTGGCCACCTTTTCTTTCTGGCTCTGAAGACCGTGGACTGGTTCCCTTTTGACTTTGTTGCAGTTTTTTCATTGACTGAATTAGTTTTCGGATGACCTTGGAAGAGTTTCCAGGACCGGTGCAATTGGTGGCGATGTGGCCATCTTCACCACAACGGTAGCAAAATACATCCTCACCCTCTCTGGCAAATTTTGTCGGTTCTCTAGCTTTACACCCCAAAGTCCTTTGATTTCTCCCTGGGGGTGTGGGAACCAGGAGTGGGGCAGCTTGTTGGCTGAATTGGTGTTGGAGGCTTAGAACTTGTTCTTTTAACACATGCATCTCAGAATTAGACTGTGCAGCCATGGCTTGTGGCACTCCTCCAATCAGATGAGAGAAATCTTGTCCTTTTACTGTTAGCTGCTGTACTTGGTTCTGAAGCTCTTTTATCTGATCCTTGAGGGCATCCAGTTCCGAGATCTTTGGCGTCTTTATGTCTGTTGCATCGACTTGTCGCACACAGGTAGTATGCCTCCTTAACTTTTTCTGATCCTCGTCTGCACGTACCTCACTTAGCAGTGCCATGAAGGATGGGGGATTGTGAAGTCTTTCTCTTAGTCGTAGCTGCAACAGCATAATGTCAGATTCAACAGCACCGCATAACAGCTGTTCGGCTCGTGCTCGGTCTCTTAGGGCAGGGGAAACACCACCCTTTTTAACAGCTTTGGTGAGAGCTTTCTCCAGCCTTCTAACAAAATCTGAAAGTCTTTCATTTGGTTTTTGTTGCATAGATCTGAAAGCAAAATATAAGTCTTCCCCTGACTCTGTTGTGCCGAATACATGTTCAATTGCCTCCAAGAATGTATGAGGGGGCGTGTCTGGATCATTGCAGCGTACGGCTTGTATTATTTCAAGTGCAGGCCCCTTTACACTCTCGACAATCCTTTTCCGCTTCTCCTTGGCAGAACAATCACATTCATCGAGCATTAATTGTGCCTGTTCCAACCAATTCTCGAGTGTCTCTTCACCAGCGGGGGTGGGAATAACTCCAGAGAAAACTCGTAGTCGGCGAAATGCATTGTCCTCCTGTGGGGGTCTCACTTTTTCCAACAGTTCTCCAACAGCCCGGATAATAGATGAAGGGTGTTCCTGTTTCAAATTTGACTCTTGGGAAAACAAGGGTTCAATGTCTGCTAAGGTCTTTCCTTCACTTTCAAGCAGTCTTTTTAGTTTTATAGCAAACTCATCTGGCTCTTCAGCAGTTTCAGTAAGTAAAGTTAGCTTCCACGGTGAATCACCAGTGTGGGGGAATATTTCTGGGGGTGTTTTTCTTAGGTCGACTGGGCTGCGACACTCACACAGCAGTATGTCAGTATTCGGTTGCGGGGCAGACTTTTGGGCTCGGACACGTACTCGGCCAAACGCTTTAACTGTCTCCATCAACTCTTCAACATCAGCAATATTGGTGTCCATGGGAACGCCACTCACGACAACTGCATAAGCTGGATTTACAGTTGATTCACTGCACCAGGTCTGAAGCTCTAACAGTGGCAGTGGGAGGGATGAGTGAGCCATTGTGGTATGATTTTAGTCCTTCTAGCCTTGATTGTAGTACAGTTACTTGGTCTATGATCCCAGCGATGCCTCCATTTTATGTAACCACTGTTCACGTTTACCCTATGAACAGCGCCCAGTTTCTCTGACCTACACTCTATGAAATACTTCACAATATGAAATAAGTGTGTTATTTGGTGACAGCCTATGCTGTAAATAGAGTGTGTAACTGAGCCCAATATCAAAACTAGATAAATCCAGCTAAAATCTAAATGACATGCAAATTTAACATTATACTAAATACGGAAGGAATAGGAAAAATAGTAAAGTTGAAAAAACATACCAGTTTAATAAACTGTACTGGTCAGTAGGGCAATGCACATTAGAGCACAGTTAAACATTTAGAACAGTTAGTGCAACCAAACTGTCTCAGAACTGTACAAAACAACCCCTCAAACAGAATACATATAACAACAACAAAAAATCAGCAAACAAGGTTGAATGAATTAACCACACTTTTCAGTCTCAAAACTTCAGCAGGCAAGGCTGAGTGAATTAACCACACTTTTCAGTCTCAAAACTTCAGCAGGCAAGGCTGAGTGAATTAACCACACTTTTCAGTCTCAAAAAATCAGCAGGCAAGGCTGAGTGAATTAACCACACTTTTCAGTCTCTTGACTTAACAAAGCAGTCAGTTAGCTCTAAAACGTTGCAGGCCTGAAGGGACTCAGTGAGCTATCATCCTCAGAATAGCAGTTCCAGAGATGGCGGCTCCCAGAACAACAGCGAGGAATGGGTTACTCACCCCCACCATGGATTACCAGTTTGGAACTAACTGCAATGAAACTGCTCCAACTTCAGTCCAACTGTAATTTCCTGTTCACGAGCGTGGTTTGGGTCCGCAGCTCCACATCCAAGCAATACGCTGAGCGTGGTCCGGTTCAGTGGCTCCAGAAAACAGACAAAAACGTCCAGGGAAAAGTTTTGTAGCTTCAATGTTAGCTAAAACAAAAAGTCCCAGCGGTATTGATCCAAACCTGTTCATCAACCGCTGCCGACCAACTCCTTCACACCTCCAACAACGCTTTTTTCCCCCCAGAGCATCACAGCCAATCAGATTGCTTAAACGCCCTCACCCCAGACCATACAGCCAATCAAATTGCTTAAACTTGATTTTGCCCTTGACAGACCAGCAGGATAGCAACAAGTGAAACGATGCATTTACTGGCAGTGGTAAATAACAGTTACTAACAAAAACGCTACATTTACTGGGTGTTTTAAGCCAATTGAAAATACTTGTACATACTATAATGTTAAGGACTTTTACAGTGTGTAAAACCTCCAATATGTGAGTGCAAAACATTAGCCAGATTAAGTAAAAGGCGATTATTACTGTTTAAAGTAAAAAGGCCTACAATGCATTGCATGTAAGAACATGTTTAAGGTGTGTAGGAAAAAAGAGTTATACTGTATATATATAACCCAAGGGGTTACATAAGGAAGATTACCGGTAATGTTCTTTAAATTGATAAAGTCATTTGATGGATCAGATCACTTTTGATTTGATCACTTACTTTGATCAGATTTAGTCGGGGAGTGTTTCTTGATGCCAAACTGTAACCACATAGAAAATATTGCAGAAAAGTTCATATTGGCGGTCACTTCATTCTTTCATCATCATAATCATCAGTCGTTGTCATTTTCTACACAGCTTGATGTCTAATGTTACAAATGGTAATTATTTGAGTAAAACAAACTCTTAAAGGTGCAGTTGCTGCTGATTGTTGTATAATTTAATGATCCTATCATCAACTCATTAAATAATTAAGCCCCACAAGGAAACTAGAAGATCTTTATGACCCAGGTTTATTCTTGTAAGAGGAGCAGTGTTGAAATACAAGCATCAATTTGTTACATGTTGCTTTGTCTCCCAGGTCTGCTCACAGGCAGTATAAAGAAGTGTATTTATACTTGTTAACTGACAAAGGTGAGGTCAAGACAACTCTGCTTTCCAGTTTCCTTGATGTTTATCAGGGGTGCAGGCTCCACTTTGCAAAGACAAAACAACTCCTCCTAACACATGGTTCTTTAACATTTGACATTAGTAACTAAGTGAAAAACATCCATGACCTTTACATCCCCCCATCACTGATCATGAACAGAGTTATGGATTTTTATTTTATTTTTTAGAAACTTGTTTTTGAGAATTATTTTGAAAGAACAAGGCTTTAAGATAAAGTTTGTCTAATTGCTTTTAAATATTTCTCCATACTTTAGGTTATTATGATGGCACAATTTTCCACAGAGTGGTGCAAGATTTTATCATTCAAGGGGGAGATCCATCTGGAACAGGGCTAGGCGGAGAGTCCATCTACGGCCGTCCTTTCAAAGTAAAACTTCTTTACCTCTTTTTTTTTTTCAATCTACATACCGGTATATAATTTTAATTATTGGTGTTAAATAACACACAACCAAAAATAAAACCGTAAAAAGCAAACATAACAGAAACTGCAGTGCAGTTCTTGTTAAAACTCCTTGTTTTTTCCAGGATGAGTTTCATTCCAGGCTGCGCTTCATCCGGAGGGGGTTGGTTGCCATGGCAAACGCTGGCTCACATGACAATGGGAGTCAGTTTTTCTTCACGTTGGCGCGAGCAGATGAGCTCAATAACAAGCACACAATATTTGGAAAGGTAAATGTGAATAGATGGAGATTTTTATTGTCCATATAAACTAGAGTTCCTCGTGTGTCAGACCACAGTCTGGCTCCAGACACACATGAAGTCTGGACCCCAGCTGGTTGTTCTGTTTCAATTATGATCTTCCATCCATCCATTATCTTTACCTGCTTCTTCCTTTCTGGGTCATGAGGGGTCACTGGTGTCCATGTCCAGCAGTCACTGTGTGAGAGGCAGGGGACACCCTGGACAGGTCTCCAGTCCATCACAGGGACACAGAGAGACAAACGAGACAAACTATCACTCACACCTAGAGACAATTTAGAGTTACCAATCAGACTAACATGCATGTTTTTGGTTTGTGGGAGGAAACTGGAGAAAACCCATGCATGCACGGAGAGAACATGGAAACTACCCAGAAAGGCCCTGACGGGGGTAGAATCCGACAACCTTCTCACTGAGAGGCACCAGCTAGGTTCTGTTCTGCATTTATGATTCAATGCAACAAAATAAACACATTTAAAGTGTAACAGATCATTGTAATACTTGGTTTATTTACATAATAACTGTAATCGCTGCATGTCCGGCCCCTGAGCTGCTGGCTTTCAGTACCTGTGGCCTCCTGAGCAGTTTAGTTGAACAGCCCTGGTACAGACCTTTGCTGGAGAAACATTTATTTAGGCAGACCTCAAGCAGGTTTGCTGTAGTACCCCATGATGGAGTGAAAAAGGCAAACTGGAAATGCTGTCTGTCCAGCTGTGCATGTTGTGAGCATGATAACTTCAAAAAAATAACAAGGGAAAATAAGTGAGGTACTGACTTGTGTTACCACAAGTCTTTTGGACGAAAGACGAAACGTTTCTACAATTTTTTTGCTTTGTTTTGTTTTTTGAATGTCCAGAGGACCAGACTTAGCTTTTTTGGACTCATCTCCACAGTGTGAGTGAGGGATTTAAATCTAGTGATGGTGGGGACATCAACGTCCCTCTACTTCTTTTAAAACTGCTTCAGTATTTAATAAATATTTCTGTTGTTAGTATTAACACGTGCTAAAATTCACTGAACAAAATGTTTTTTCCTCCTCGTTCAGGTGACAGGAGACACGATTTATAATCTGCTCAGATTAGCAGAAGTGGAATGTGGTGCTGATGAAAGACCACTGAATCCTCACAAGATCAGAACTACCGAGGTATTTTTACTTAAAATCATCTCGCATGTTTCTACTAGTCTGTGTGTTCAGCGGTTTTATTTCTTCTGTGTGTGTCTGAAGGTGCTTCATTCTCCTTTTGATGACATCGTGCCTCGTGAAACAAAGAAAGGAAAACAGGAAAAAGACAAGGAGGAGGGGAAGAAGTCCCAGTCAAAAGCCACAAAGTGAGTGTTCACATTATTGTTATTATTCTGTTTTGTTTGTTTGTTTTGTTGTTTGTTGTGTTACAAAGTCAGTGAAGCAGCTTCTGCAAGCTTGGAACTCTTTGAAGGTTTGTTGCCTAATGTTTGTTTTTATTTACCATCATTTTTTTATTCAGTTGTGTTATCTCCAGCCAATATTAAAAACATTTTGAGCTCAAATTAAACATTCACTTATAAAAAATACATTATTTACTTAATAAAGACCTATGTGTAGGTATTCATTACTTGGTATAATAATCATGTTTTAACATATTTATTAAATATTATGGGATGTGAGGAAAAACAAGGATTAAAACAATAGTTTAGAATATTAAGAAAGTTATTTTTTTATTTTTCTGTTTTGTTGTTGCACCATCACCATAAACGCTGATTTTTTTTTGCAGGAACTTCAGTCTTTTATCATTTGGAGAAGAAGCTGAGGAGGAAGAGGAGATGGTGAATCAAGTTAGCCAGGTTGTAATTTTTAACTAGTGTTTTATTTAATTTTTTTCTCCAAAAGGTGATATTTTTTGTCCAGCTCTGCCTTTTTTCCTTCTGTCAGTCATTTAAAAAAAAATCTAAACTACAGAAAATTTCTGAGCTTTCTTCATGAATGATTCTGAAGTGGTTCAAAAACAACACGATAAACAAAATGAAGAAGAAATTGTTCACGGCAGCTTCAAGAGTTTATAAACATCTACCGTAAATGAACATTTTGTCCTTTTAAAAATCTTGAGTTTTATTTTTATTTTTTACAAAATTACAACATAAATACCAAAGTTGTAAATACGACTCAAATTCCAAAAAACGGTGGGACGGTGTAGTAAATAAATTAAAACAGAACACAATCATTTTCAAATCTTATAAACCCATTTCTCTATACTGCAAAAAGAGTAAGTGTTGAAATAAGAAATTGTACAAGTCATAAGTAGGTTTTGGTTTCCATTCGGAATAAAAATGTGTCATGTAAACGCCTCATTCGGATTATTTTTTTGTTGATTCATCTCGATTCGAATTAATTTGTAATCAGAACGAGACGGGTGGTTAATGCATATTCATAATCCAAACATTGTGCATGTAAACACTTAAAATCTGATCATTTTATTCTGATAGTGGAAAACTGACCTGACTGCACATGTGTGACGTATGTCAACCTCATGAATTTCTGCCTGGCTCGATACTAATATGTCGGGGAAGTAAAGCAGGTTGGTGAGCGACACAACATTTCTACTAGAAACTTTGAAAGAGCTCAGAATGATCTGTATCACCTGTAGCTCAGTCAGGGAGTGCAGTAACGTCTCCACCGTCATTAAAACCTGTCGCGGGTCCAGTTTGGGCGCTCAGGTTTGTTTACGTTCATACTGGAAGTAGAACAACTTCTTCTGTGTTTTTTTTAAAGGAGAGTTTAACACTCTGCGCATGTCATGTACTGTACTTCTATTCAGAATAAAAGCCCGCTGCATGTAAACATACGTCGTGAACGGATTGTGCCCATGTAAACGATATGTATTCAGATTATTTAATCAGAATACATTTCAATCCAGTCAAAGAATTTTGCACATGTAAACATAGCTAATGATTACAGCTACTTTTGTCCACCATGTTGTAATTTGATCAGAATCATTTGTGTAAAAATATGTTTTTTTTTTTCTGGTCATATTTTGGATACAGTTATTCCATCACGTTTTTATAAAATGAAAGACAATGTATGGATTTATTGTCATGTTGCTCATTTCATTTTTTTTAAGTTGGAAATGAAGTTAGCCGTTATCGAAGTGTCCTATTAAGTGGAGCAAGTTTGAAAGACCTAAAAATATAAAAAGATCGCTTCTCATTTTTCTTATTTCTGTTCCTTCAGACATTTAAGGGAAAAAGCAAAAGCAGTCATGACCTGTTGAAAGATGATCCCAGACTGAGTTCTGTTCCAGCTGTCGATAAGTATGAGCTCTAACTAAGTGACACCCGCCACCGAAGCCACAATGCAATCATTTATTTATTGTTTATCTAAAAATGTTGTCAGATCCTCTGGACAGATTCTTCTTGCTGAAACGTTTAATCTTTTATCTAAAAGACTTGACTCCCATCACCCTCTGGAGCACAAGTTAGGAGTCATCAGGACTCTGTACCACAGAGCAGACAGCGTCCCCACTAACTCAGGAGCCAGACAGAAGGAGAAATCACACACAAAACAGGCTCTAGAGAAATGTGGATATCCTAACTGGGCCTTCCTGAAAGCAGAGAAGAAACCCAAACAGGACTCCAGCCAGCCATCAGGTGAAAAGAAGGAACCCAGACCCAGACCAGTGGTCATTCCGTATGTTGCGGGAGTTTCAGAGACATTGAGACGTTTATTTTCTAAACACAACGTCCCAGTGGCTTTTAAACCCCAAAATACATTACGGCAAAGACTGGTTCATCCCAAAGATCCAGTCCCCCGGCACAAACAGAGTAATATTGTGTATGCTGTTCAGTGTCAGGAGGGCTGTGATCAGTCTTACATCGGGGAAACTAAACAGCCACTGGCCAAAAGGATGGCCCAGCACAGAAGATCAACATCATCAGGTCAGGACTCTGCAGTCTACACTCATCTCCAGGCCAGCGGTCACTCTTTCAGGGATGAAGATGTTCACATCCTTGATAGAGAGGAACAAAGGCTGTGTCTCAATTCAGGGGCTGCATCCTCATGAGTGCGCATTTGTCGGCCGCATACGTCATTGCCCCGCGCGGAGGACTGTCCCAATTCGAAGACTCCTCCTCATGCGGCCGAGGAATGCGGCCTACTTCCTGTCGAAATCTGAGGATGCATTCGTGAATCCTTCCAGACGGAGGCTATCCCAGAATTCATAGCGCCAGCAGAGATTTCGCGGGGGGGGGTGGGACTTTCTGCGTGCAGTGTCGGGGCTGCTGCGTGTTGTTGAGTCATCAGCTCGTTTTAACAACAACCTCAGCGCGAATATTCATTCAACCTTTATTTAGTCATCTCAAACAACCTCAGCTCGAATATATCTCATTAAAATTTAACTACAGAAACGACAAAAAAAATGTGTTAGCTGAATATACAGTATATTAGTGTTTCTGAGTTTACTGTTTTTGAAGAACTGATTACAAATCAGATTATTTTACACGTGCGTAGCAAGGATTTTCTGAGGGGCAATCTTTTAAAACCCAGAGTGGACCTACAAAATGCAAGTTGTCCAGTAGCTCAGTTGGTAAATCAACCTGCGATTGGTGCAGAGATGCTTTTCTCGAAGCTGGTTCGAATCTCACTCGGTACGGTTAAAACTTATTTTACGTTTGTCTTTTATTGGATAAAAAAAAAGAAGGAGTTTCACAAACTCCTTCTTTTTAATCTCAGTCCTCATTTTTTATCCAATAAAAGACAAACGTAAAATAAGTTTTAACCGTACCGAGTGAGATTCGAACCAGCTTCGAGAAAAGTATCTCTGCACCAATCGCAGGTTGATTTACCAACTGTGCTACTGGACAAGTTGCATTTCGTAGGTCCACTCTGGGTTTTAACAGATCGCCATTTATAAGCTGATTTGTAATCAGTTCTTAACAAACAGTAAACTCAGAAACACTAATATATATACATGTATTCAGATAAATAATATATTTTAGCGGCGTCCCTTCTCTTTCCACACACACCAAGCGGCACACAAGAACTTCCCACCCACTTCAAGAGAACGCCCCACCCACTTCAAGGCCGGCAAACCTGAAGGCTAGACCGTCCCATTTCAGCAGTTTCGCTCAGCCCACCCGGTCTTGTGAGTGCGTGGCCTACTCGGCCCAGCTAGGCTGGGTCCTCATGAGGATGCAGCCCCTGAATTGAGACACAGCCAATGGTTTGAGAGAGGAGTAAAGGAGGCCATCTTTGTGAAAAGAAACCGTCCATCATTAAACAGGGGTGGAGGCCTCTGGGTTCAACTGTCCCCCTCTTACAATGCCGTTATTGCTAGTATCACTCAGCCCTCTGTGAATAGCAAACAACCATCAGGGTGCTAATGATCAGTTATTAGGCTGATGGTCCTCTTTAATCGTGTGAACAGCTAGTTCTGGATATCAAGGAAGGAAATGGTGGTGGACTTCAGAAGGGACAAGGATCCTCTTCATCCCCTACACATCAGAGGAGCAGCTGTGGAAGTGGTCTCCTGCTACAGGTTGTTGGGAGTGCATATATCCAGTGACCTCACCTGGAGAGCCAACACTTCCTGTCTGGTCAAGAAGGCCCACCACTCTGCTTCCTCAGGAAGCTGGACTTGGGAGCTCTGTCCTGAGGAGCTTCTATTGCTGTGTGGTGGGATCGATCGATACATACATACGTACGTACATGCATACATACATACAGTATACAGTACTCTTTTGCGTTTATTTATTTGAGTCTGAATTTTGTACCATAAACGTGCAAATGTGAACTGGTGTGACAATAAAACATCCTTGAATCCTTGAACAGCAAACTGGTTGATCCACTATGAGAAGGTGATATTTATAAGACTGAGTTTGTTGCAGCTCCTCAGACTGAAGAAGTCTTTGGACAAAAGACAAAACGTTTCAACAAGAAGAATCTGTCCAGAGGACTGGACTACTTGTTTAGACTTTTCTACCTGGATTGTTGCGCATGCATCATGATATTACTTATTGTCCCTCTATTTTACCTGGGAAAATGTTAGAGAACCAGTTCTCCTTTACAAACATGATGTGTTTTGGTGTGTTTGTAGCAGCATTCCCAACATATGAGCTCTAACTTGTCTCATGAGATCTCACTGAGTGTTATTTAGCAGATTTGATCTAAGCTGCTCTCTCCTTTGTCATCTTAATGATTTCAAGTTCAAACTTCGGCATGAAAGGTGGTGGGTGATGAGTTGCATTGTTTAGTCATTTCTTTAGTCCGATATTGTTACTTTTACGATTATCAGTATTTTTTCTCTTTTCGTAGGAGAAAAAAACAACAGAACCCTGAAAATGAAGCTGATGTAAGTAAAGCTGTTTGCACAAAGCCAGCAGTTAAAGTTCTTTGATTTGATTTTCATTTTGTTATTTTTCAGTCAGACAATGAGGCAGATGGTGACGCTGAGGATGATGTGCATGCTGGTGAAGAATATGACTCGGACAAGAAAGAAAAGCTGAGAGAACTAATCAGTCAAAAGCTGAAGACAGAGAAAGGTGCAGAGAGAGCAACTGACCCTAATGACGAAGAGCGGGGAGGGAAGAGCAGCCGCAGGTACCACTTCATGTTTCGCACTAATTTTCAGTTTTATTTTCTGTGCTGCTCTATCAGGAGGAAGACTGTTTGTTGATGAGCCACCTGCTCACTGTTTGTTGTTTCACTTGTAATATAATGGGGCAGCCTGAAGGTGGGGCTTCTGGACTGTGGAAGTGACACACACTTCCACAGCAAGCGCATGTGTGCGTGTGTGTGTGCTGTCAGTACAATGCAGGCAGACTACTATATTAAACACAAGCTCAGACTGTTTTGCTACAAGACCTGTAACCCAGCACAGTGGTTTGTCTTGGCAGGGAATCAAAGAACATGCCAGTAGGTACAGTGTTAGTCCAGGACAAAGGGGGCATTGTTGCAGGGGGGAGCGCTGCTCTCCCACTGTTGCTTTGCTTTGTTTATTAGGCTTTCAGCCACTCTACGAACAGGGAGCAACACCATTCTCTAGTCATCACGAGCAAAAGAATAAAGGATTTGTAAAAGCAACTCTGCAGTTAAGGAGGTAAGAACAAACAGGGTTATCAAGGGTATCAATACAATAAATTGAAAATCACACGTAGAAAACAACAATTCTGAAGAAACTTAAACTGAACTCAGTTAAAATCCAAAACCAGATGAGAACTCTTCACAAATGCTTGTGTGTGTGTGTGTGTGTGTGTGGGGGTGGTTCGAGCAGTCGCTCTCCAATGGGCGAGTTGGGGGTTCAATTCCACCAGCAGTCGCAGGTTGAAGGTCACTGGACAAGACACTGGAACCCCTCATTGCTTCTGATGCATGTCCCATTGGTGTATGGACATGATCTAAAGAACCGATTAGTTTCTTTAGAATGATTTGTTTGATTATTTTTGTAGTGATCTAGTAGAGTGCTGTATGAATTAGGGCTTTAACAGACTACTCAAGTAATCGAGTAATCGGTTACTTGGACCTCTATTGAGTTTTTTTTATTTCTAGTCGAGTAGTCGTAGTGACGTCATCGCGTTGCAGTTACAGAACAGAAAATTTATCAACTTACTGTTTGGAGCGTGTTGCGAACCACCATATATTGTGACCATAGGGGGCGGTGTTGCATGAACTGTTGCAGGTCACAGAATATGGTGCAACACCGGGTCCAATGACCAAACCAGAACCAGCTTCCTCTGACGTTGTTTCACAAATAAAAGGCAAAAAATATAAATCTCTAAACCTACAAAAACCTATTAACATATTAATCTCTAAAACTAAACCTAATGCGCAGCACAACAGGGGGTGGTGCGGGGCGGTTAACCACTGTTTTTAGTTTCGTTTTTGACGTGCCGCACGTTTCTTTCACTTTTGTAGCTTAATAATAATAACTAACAGTTTTGGTTTTCTTGTAATTTATTTGCTGTAAGATAAATGGTAGGAGCCTAATATATGCTCCCAATGTCTTGTTGGTCTTTTTTTGTAAATCATAATTTATATATATTTTTTTGCGGTTTTAATTAGTTAATTATTTTTTGCATCTTGAGATCCTATGACATCATCAACTACTCGAGCACTACTCGAGTATTATTATATTAATATCGAGTTTTAAAATTATGTACTCGTTCAACCCCTAGTATGAATGTGTGCGTGTGTATGTGTGTGTGTGTGTGTGTGTGTGTGTGTGTGTGTGTGTGTGTGTGTGTGTGTGGAGGTAAATGAGGCACAGATTGTGTTGTAAAGTGCTTTGAATGTCTTGATTAGATAGAAAGGAGCAATATAAGTACAGTCCATGTACCATGACTTTGAGTCAGTAAAAGCGCTGAAGTTGATAAATTCCGCATTTTCTAAAAATATGGACACAAAGAGTAAATTATGAAAGAACAGAAGAAAGAACGAAGAACAATGTGATCAAGATTTTCTTTTTGATTATCGGCTGCACAACATGTTTGAGCTTTGAGGGCATCTGGAACCCAGCCTGATGACACAGAAGAGTTCGATAAAAGGGCCAGTGATGTCAAGGGTTTCCTTTAAAGACTAGAGGGGAGGAGATTTAAAAGGTCTTAAAAAAACAACAACAACAAAAAACATTTCCTTTAAAACTAAAAACAGTCAGGCTCAAGTAGCTGAAAAACAGTAGTAGGAGTGATTTAAAACAGGCTGTGAATTTTTCATTCATTCAACCTTTATTTATACAGGTTAATCCCATTGAGCCTCGGGGACTCATTTACAAGAGAGACCTGGATGAGGAAACCTTAAAGCAGATTTTTGTGTCAACAGATTTTTTTTTTTATTGTCCCCAAGTTTAAAAGAAGCCTCCATGGAAATGGTGTCACAGGTTTATAACAGAATTGAAAGATTAAAAACATCACAGGGTTTGTGACTACTAGCGATTATTTTGGACAGAAAGACACAGATAAACAGTCCTGTAGGATTTCTTGAGACACCTGCAGATTGTCCTTTCTGCATCTTTTCTCTGCACAGCGGCACTTGTGTCTTTGAGCTGAGGTGGTTTAATTTATCCAGGATAAAAAAAGTGTGGTTGGCCAGAGGTCTGAAGTTCAGTAGAGCCATCCCAAAGTGTGGTCAGTCCAGAAGGCACAGGAGCGCGTCCAAGCAGGTGAAGGTTTCCAACATTCATGCTGCCCCTGTAGGACAGCGCCCAATGCAAGACATGTGAGTGCTCTACCCATGGGCGTAGCCAGGATTGTATGAGGGGCGGTTCGTTTAAAGGAAAAGTGGACCTGGAAAGAGCAACACGCCTCGGTGGTTCACTGGAAGCGCGTCGGGTTGCCACTCCAAACTTTATCTCGACTCGGGTTTGATCCTCACTTGGATGAACTTATTTTACGTTTGTCTTTTATTGGATAAAAAAAAGGAGTTTGTGTTAACCACAAGCATATTAAGTCTATGGTGTTAACCGGTTCGACATTAGCGGCGTCTCCATACCTTCTCTTTCCACCTCTCTTAACACAGAACTTGTGTTGTGCAGGAGTTGTAGGCGGGACTTCATAGGCAAAGTGGGCAGTTCGTTCGAACCCCCCAAACCCTCCCTGGCTACGCGCATGGCTCTACCGATAGTTCTGATGGACCGAACAGGCCAACAGGCTGTATCCAGCAGTGACATCTGGATATGGACAAGTACCAAAAAGTAGACGAAGCCTCTGTGGTAATGTAGCAGTCATCCCAAAAAAATTTAAGGAGAGCCCTTATGTGACCAGGATGCTGGCCACAATCAAGAGAGGCAATACAACAATGATGCTTAATAAGAATGAATATAATGAATCTGTCTGTAAGTAATCACTGGGTTGAAAACTACAACTGATTTACTTTTTGGAGTCATCCCACTTCAAAATGTGTGGCCAATTCTAAACCTTATCTTTTTTATTTAAAAGAATTTGAGAAACGTTAAGATTTTTCCAGCTGCAGTCCTTTATAAATATGTATCTGGTTTTAAAGCCCTTCACCGCACAGAAACTGCATGTTAAAATATTTTTATGATCTTTTAGGAGCTGCAGTCTCAGAAGGTTCAGTTGTTCCTTTGCTTTTAAACCTGACAGCTTCCTTTGACTCAGCTGACCACAATGTTCTGGTCTCCTGGCTGGAGCGCTGTGGTATCAGACTCATTAGACTGGTTCAGATCTTACCTGTCTGTAAGTACTCCCCAAGGATATGTTTTTGGACACATTTTATTTTTCAATGTACTGTATGCGCTTTCCCTAGGCTCCATCAACACCCAAAATTTCAGTTAAAAATAAATAAAAATGTATTATGATATTTTTGGTTCCCATTGAAATTGTGGCACTTTTCCTACAGACCAGGACAGTAGCATGTAGCAGTTTGTAAATATATA
>JBBPBX010065048.1:0-20070 GCA_038048925.1 Garcialebias charrua | reverse complement strand
TAAGGAATAATATTTCGTTCTGTGCACCAAGCTTCAAAAATACGCCACTTCTGTGCGTAGATAGACTGTCGACACAGCACGGGCATTTTGGATGGTTTTTACCACATTTTCTGGCAGGCCTGATGCCATCAGCTTGTTCTTTTCTGCCAACAAGCTGAAATTGTTAACAGCTCTCAGCCTAAGTGGCGATACTACTTCTTCTGGTGACATAGTTTGACCCTGAAGAAGAGTAGTTGGTGTATCCAGTTCCCTTCCAGGGGCCCTGGAAGCTGTGACCCCCTGGGGGTCAACCAAGTTGGGGAGAAGGCCTTTTTGTCGATGTGCTACCAGGTTGCTCTGATCGAGAGTGATCGAGGACAGATGCAACCTGTCGTCCTTATTAGACAGAAGTGGAGCAGAATGTCTGTTTTCTCTCTCCTTGTTTGGGGTCATGGGAGTGAGAAGCTACGAGGTTTGTAAACAAGCAGATCTCCTGACCCCAATCTGTTTCCTGGATGGGTCCAGTTTATTGGTCCTCGGCCTTAACAGACCGTTGGAACCAAACAAACCGGCCGATGCCTGTGTTTCACCCGTTGGGGGAATATTGTTTAAGAGCAGAGCTGAACCAGCACAGCGAGAAAGGTCACGTGCTGTCGGATCACTGCTTGGACATTGCGTGTCGCCCATTAATGATAAAGGGACAGCTGCAACGTGGGAACGTGGAGATGATTCTTTGTGCTTGGCAGACTTTAAATTGTTTGGTGATAGAGAGCCCAGTTCCCTTCGAATAACAGGAAGAGGAATCTGATTCAGCTCTGATTTGTTTACGCACACAGCAGTTTGAACACAATTGCTTTTGTGAACGTGTGAAGCTTGTGGTTGCCTGTGGGCTCCTGACGTGCCCCCCCGTCGTTAGATTCTGTTGGCGCGCCTCCCTGAGGCGCAGACATGTCACGTGTTTGCTTGGTTAGTGTATTGACCACCCTGTCGTTCACAATGGAGCGGGAGCTGGAGCACGTGACCCCCCTCACCTGTCTCCATGAGGGGTAGGGGGCCTGCTTGCAGACGCCTCTGTGCCTGTCTGCTACAGATGGAGCAGAGGCACCCTGCCAGGGCTCATTGATTAGGCTAACACCCCGTGAACCGTGAGGGAGAGGGGGGATACGGCCCTCTCCCTTTATGATGGCTGGCAGGCCAGAGGGACCTGTTCTGCTTAAGTTACTTGTGTTTTGTTGTTGTTGTTTTTTTTGAGAGTCAATAAAACAGAGAGGGGCTGTTTTTTTAGCTTTATTCGTGCTTATGTGTAACGACATATATGACTTTATGTCACTCACAGCAGGAAAAACATGATTTGTGCATGCAACAGAGTTACCAGCTTTTTGTACCGTGCTACAAATAAAGTCTGGATATGAAGAGATCATTTCCCGTACCGCGTGGGCGGGTGATCGTGTAAAGTCAAGACGTGAACCTGGTTCATCAGGCACGCTTTTGTCTGTCGTCCCGGTTCGCCGAGGAGGCCCTGTGTCTGACCGCCTGGCGGGGAACAAACCTGTTTTTGCTCCATGCGTGTTCGGTGCGAGGTGGCCGGCGGTGGTCTCTGCCGATGCTCATCCTCGTATGCCGGCCGCTTCTGCGGTGGGGCACGCGTTGCCGAGCGGTGTCGAGGCTGCGCAGGTCTGCCTCCAGCAGACTCCCTGGGGGGCGAAGCTTCTCCTGGGAATGCCCACCCGGAGAGCTTCAGCCTGTTTGCACCTTTGGTCCAGCTTGGTCTGAATTCGATCCAAAGCTTTTCCAAACAATCCCGTGACATGTATGAGGACAGCAGGACAGTGGCGAGATGTGCTGTAGGAGTGACAGATAGCTTCAAGGTGGAGGTGGGCTTGCATAAAGGATCGGCTCTGAGTCCCTTCTTGTTTGCTCTGGTGATGGACCGACTAACAGATGAGGTCAGGCAGGAATCCCCATGGACTATGATGTTTGCAGATGACATTGTGATCTGTGGTGAGAACAGGAACAGGTGGAAGAGAACTTGGAGAGGTGGAGGTATTCACTTGAAAGAAGAGGAATGAAAGTCAGCCGTAGTAAGACAGAGTACATGTGTGTGAATGAGAGGGAGGCCAGTGGAACAGTGAGGCTACAAGGAGCAGAGGTCACAAAGGTGCAGGACTTCAAGTACTTGGGGTCCACTGTCCAGGAAAATGGGAAATGTGGTAAAGAGGTGAAAAAGAGAGTCCAGGCAGGATGGAGTGGATGGAGAAAAGTTTCAGGAGTGATTTGTGACAAAAAGGTGTCAGCAAAGGTCAAAGGAAAAGTTTACAAGACAGTGGTGAGACCAGCTATGTTGTATGGTCTGGAGACAGTGTCATTGACAAAAAGACAGGAGAAAGAACTGGAAGTGGCAGAAATGAAGATGCTGAGGTTCTCCTTAGGAGTGACAAGGATGGATAAGATCAGGAATGAGATCATCAGAGGTACAGCACATGTTGAACAACTGGGAGATAAAGTTAGGGAGGCCAGACTGAGATGGTTTGGACATGTCCAGAGGAGGGACAGTGGGTATATTGGTAGAAGGATGTTAGAAATGCAGCTGCCAGGAAAAAGACAAAGAGGGAGGCCAAAGAGGAGATATATGGATGCAGTTAGAGAGGACATGAAGGTAGTTGGAGTGAGGACAGAGGATGCAGAGGACAGAGTGAGATGGAAGAGGATGACTCGCTGTGGCAACCCCTGAAAAGGGAAAGGCTGAAAGAAGAAGAAGAAGAATCCCATTGAGCCTCGAGGACTCATTTACAAGAGAGACCTGGCTACAAACAAAGATAATAATAAAATAAAATAAACATAAAATAAAATAAACAAATGCAACCTACTTAGTAATGTTTATGGCGTAAAAGGTCTTTAATCAAAATGTCACTAAATTTCAGCAGATAAGATGATTTTAGGTGCTAGGTCGTTAGAAGTTTGGCTTCTTGATTTCCTTCCTTGAGAAATCTAACGATGCTCATTCTTATCAAGGCCAACAAAACAACAAATCTGCAAGTTCACTTTATTGGCATGAAGAGGCAAAGTTATTTCAACGCACTTGTTTTGACATTTAAAACTTCACTGAAATTTTCAAGAAGTGCTAATTTATTAATTTATTTTGTACTAGTAAAAAAGCAAAAATCACATGACTGAAAATATCTGATCAAAACAAGACATTTAAATGGCTATAAGAGGGAACATGCTCTCTTTATAGCAAGCTACTTGTTGGGTTTATTAAGACAGTTCGCACCATGTTCTGTCACCAGGTGAAACCATATGATACTGCCTCTCAGTTTCTATATAAACCACTTTTCATCTGCTTGGGTGAGAGCTGATCGCGCTTACTCCATGGTGTGAATGTCAGCATCCTGCCGTGCTGTGATGTAGAAGGCAGCTCTGCCAAATGACAAGCATGAGCTTCACAGTCGGAAGCATATTATTTTATAAGAAGCCTCTTGTCTTTGACAAATCTTCCGTAGTCAAATCGGTGCAGTGGGGAGGCTGTTGTTGCCCTTTAGCTCTCCTTGGATCACACTCCGACATTAATGGAATCTCTCTCCTCACCCTTTTGTCTGCTTTACAGATTTTACACTGCCTAATTAAGAGACACAGCCACTTTACAAGCTGTTAGCAGAGCTTCTTTCACATGAATGTGGTCCTATTTACTTTGGCATTAAGATAATGATCAGACTCGCTGGACTGTTTAATCATAAAGTTTGTTTAACGTATTAATTTGCGGCAGGATCATCATGTTAGTGTTTGAAAACATCTGTTGCATTTAAGAAAATTAAATCTCTATTTGATAACTGCACCTAAAACTGGTGCTTGACTTTAGAAATTTACACTCATTTGCTGTTTTATTAGGTACACCTTTCCAGCACCAAGTTGGGCCCCCTCAGTTTTCAGAACGGCTTTAATTATTTTTGGTATGTCAGTAGTCTCTTGTTTATCCCGGGAGTTACGTTTTGGACCGTGAAGTAGGGATGTTATATTTATTTTAGTATGGATATATATTTTAAGTTTTTATAAACCTTTCCCACACTCTTGCAATGTCCTCTTAAACATGTAATTTTAACAGCATACCTACATGTACTGCAAACAAAACCACACAATGGTCCCAATCGAGTCCAAATCCATATGAAAAAAGTCCCAGTGAGCGCCGGAGAAAACACCGGACCTCCAAGCGACGCCTCCCCACTTAACGCTCGAGCGGCTTCATGGACCAGCAAGCAGCACTCAGACTGACTGATGATGATGGAAGTCCAGTTCTGATCCAATTCCCAGTTGGTTCCATAAGGCTCTCTGCATCCACTGAGCACCAAAATGAATAAGGACCAAACATTTTCAGATCGGATCAAAACGTTCCCTGCATTTCAGAGAGTCAGAGAGAGAGAGTCAGAGAGTCTTTATTGTCATTTGCACCGCATGTGGTACATGTGATGAAAACGAGATTATGTACACAGGGTCCCAGTTACATCCAACAACAAATGCAAGAGAAAAACAGTAATAACATCTAGGATTAACTAAGAAAAAACATCAACTAGTAATACACTAAGCCCTAATGTAATAGAAAAACATCATTATAAACAGCAGCACGAACACGAGTCTGTATGAGCAGATGGTCACAGATGAACACAGCAACAAGAAAACAGATCAGCATCAGCATGATGTGATATTTTGCAGTGTTTATTCGTGTTGATTATTTATTCATGAGTCTAACAGCCTCAGGGTAGAAGCTGTTCCTCAGTCTAGTGGTTCTACATTTGATGCTCCTCAACCTCCGTCCTGAGGGGAGTGGGGCAAAGAGTGAGTGTGCTGGGTGAGTGGGGTCTTTCATGATGCAGGTGGCCCTTTTCCTGCATCTGGAGGTGTAAATGTCTGTGATAGTGGGGAGACTGACTCCAACAGACTTCTGTGCAGCCTTCACTGCACTTCACTTCATTTCAGCAGAAAACAACAGTATTGTTGAGAATTCTGGATAGTACACTGCTGGCTTGAGGAGAGAAAACTGCAAAATGCCAGTGCCTGTCCAATTTATTTATTTTTTGTTAACTTTTTACTGTATCTACTTTTTTTTTTTTAAACGCAAAAGAGCAAGTCTGCAAAAGTCAAGCCACGAAGTAGTGAGGGACTACTGAATTCAAAAGGTTTTTGGAAAAGTTCCTCAAAGATTCTGGTCCACGTTGGACATGTTAGTGTCACACAGATTTGTCAGCTGCATGGCCATGTTGTAGCTTTTCTATTCCACCACATCCTAAATGTGCTTGACTGAATTTAAATCTGGTGGCTGTGGAAACATCTGGAGTCCAGTGAAGTCCAGACCATTATTCCAGGCCAGTGTACCAGTCTACTTCAATGTTGGATGTGTTGTGTGTTCAGAGATGGTATTCTGCAGGCCTCAGTTGGAACAAGTCCAACAACAACATTTATGAAGAGTTTCAATCTGGATTTCGCCCCCACCATAGCACCGAAACACCCCTAGTAAAAATCACCAACGACCTCCTTCTTGCTGCTGAGTCTGGTCTTCTGTCCATCCTCATTCTTCTTGATCTAAGCTCTGCCTTCGACACCATCTGTCATTCTATCCTCCTCAACAGACTAACCTCCATTGGCATCTCAGGTACCCCGTTAGACTGGTTCACCTCCTATCTCTCTGACCGCACCCAATTCATTCAGCTTAAATCCTTCCGTTCCCAGTCTTCCCCTGTCTCCACGGGTGTCCCCCAAGGCTCTGTCCTCGGACCCCTCCTCTTCATCATTTACCTCCTTCCTCTAGGCCACATCTTCCGCAAACACGGCATCCATTTCCACTGCTATGCTGATGACACGCAGCTCTACTTGTCATCAAAACCTAACTCCACCCACCCTCCCTCCATCCTCACCGACTGTCTCAACGAGCTAAATCACTGGTTTTCTAACAATTTCCTTCAACTAAACAGCAACAAAACAGAAGTCATTCTCGTCGGTACCAAAAACTCTATTTCAAAATCAGAACATCTTCTCGTCCCCCTTAACAACTCTCTGCTATCCCCCTCCCCTCAGGTCAAGAGCCTCGGTGTCATCCTCGACACCACTCTTTCCTTCACTTCACACATCAACAATATTACTCGGTCTGCTTATTTCCACCTCCGTAATATTAACCGTCTCCGTCCTTCTCTCACACCCCGCTCCACAGCCATCCTGGTGCACAGTCTTGTGACTTCCCGTATTGACTACTGCAACTCCCTTCTCTACGGCCTCCCCAACAAATCTCTCCACAAGTTACAGATGGTCCAGAACTCAGCTGCCCGTGTCATCACTCAAACCTCCTACTATGATCACATCACTCCTGTCCTGCAGCAGCTCCACTGGCTCCCGGTTAAATCACGCATCATCTTCAAAATTCTACTCCTCACGTTCAAAGCTATCCACAACCTTGCCCCTCCTTATCTATCTGACCTCCTACAAATCTCCATCCCATCACGCTCTCTCAGATCCTCCTCTTCACTACATCTCCATGAACCCTCTGCCCGCCTCTCCACCATGGGGAGCAGGGCCTTCACCTGCTCTGCCCCTCACCTCTGGAACGCCCTACCGCCAGACCTTCGAAACACCACCTCCCTTTCTCTGTTCAAGACTGCCCTGAAAACCCATCTCTTTAGACTAGCTTATCACTAACTTTACTAAATGTATTTTTATCCATTTTATATCCTTTATGTATTTTATATTTCAATTTGTCGCTGATAATGTTTGCTCTGTATTACACTGTGTTGGTTTGTTAAGTGTCCTTGGGTGTCCTGAAAGGCGCTTTTAAATAAAATTATTATTATTATTATTATTATTATTATTATTATTATTATTATTATTATTATTATTATTATTATTATTATTATTATTATTATTATTATAACAAGTGATATTTAGAGTTTCCATAGCCTTTCTATCATCTCGAACAAGTCAACTCGTTCTGATGTCCACAAGACTTTTTGTCCTCACAAAAGCTGCTCACTGGATATTTTCTCATTTACTTTTTTTCCATCTCTTTAAACCCTAGAGATGGATGTCTGTAAAATCTCAGTTGATCTGCAGTTTCTCAAGCACTTAGACCAACCCGTCTGGCATCAGCAACCATACTACATTTAAAGTCACTAAAATCCCCATTCTGATGCTTGGTTTGAACGTTAGCCATTCTTCTTCCACATGCCTAAAGGCATGAAGTTGCTTATATGTTTTGTTGATTAGCCATTTGTGTTAACAAATGAGGGAATATTAGTGACTAAAGAGGATAAGACTTTGTCCAAGGGGGTAGCGAGTTCATCAAAGGGGTGGCCATTGCCCTTCCTTTCCCCTTATTTGTATCCCTATAAGTACCTCCGAGTGTGCAAATGTATGCATTTCTGTTTAAATGTGACCCAAAATCACAATCAGTATACCTGTATGTGTGGTGACAGCCAGACAAAGCTCTTTAAAACACTGAAACTACTTTGCTAAGTTTGTTTAAAACGAGTTCATGTTTTTAAAAGTTCTGATGCTCAGTAGTGGATCTCTGCATTTGTTGTTGACATATAATGTTTTTGTGTTTAACTATTTTTACGTTTGTTGTTACAAATAAGATCAAGAATATCAAATGCACTTTAAATTAGAAGTACAGGTGGTCCCTGACTTACGAGCGAGTTCCGCTACAACGAGTATCTCGTAAGATGAAAAACTTGTAAGTCCAACAACGCACGTGCTATCTCGTAAATCCGGAACAGCGCTCGTAAATAGGAAAAAAGACGCTAACGCTGCGTTGCACACCCGTGCACTGCAGCTGTACTTTTAAAAAGTTATTTTCATCACAGAAACAGCATACTGTACTGCACAGTACAAAACAGATAAATAAAAATATAATTTCTTACTTTGAGCTGATCAAGCTTGTCTCGTCTGTTAGCACGTCCGAGCATGTCGGGGCTCCATACATTCTGCTGCTCTAACGCGGTCCAAACTGTTTAGAGGAAGGACTGTTAGCTTGTTAAGTCCATACATTTGAAGCCATAAAAGGAGTTTACTTTAATAAACTTACCGAAAGCCGTTTCTCCGCAGTGTTCGTTCATCCAAAACAAGCTGACCGCGTGAGCTGTTTGTTGTTAGCCACCGCCATTAGGCCTGCACTCATTAGCTCCGTGCTAACGAGTCCATCCATCCAAAAAAGGCTGTCGGAGCTGCTTCTCCACGTTAGCTGAATGTCCATCCAACATCTTAGGCTGCTAGGCGGACATCGAGGCGAGCTCCCGGCCGCCGGTTCGGTCTGGTTCTGGTGGGGGTCCGCTTAGCATTTAGCCTAGCCTTAGCCGATGAGCTAATGTTGTCGCACGGCGCTTTTTAAGAGCGATCGCGGAGGATCGCGGCGGTTGCTCCACAACAGACACATCCACAAAGTTCACAGAGAGTTTCCAGCTCATTTATCCGTATGAGGCAACCTCTGATCGCACGCACGGTCCTAAAAAGCCAGCAGCTCCCACCCAGCATGTCCGCCAGCTCCCGGTCCCGGCATGTCGGCTTGGTAGCTCCGCTCGTTGCCTGTAAGGCGGCAGGGCAGTGGGAGCACCGCTTAGGTCTGCTCGTTATATTTCAGGCGGGGGGAATTTGGGAGAGATCGCTAATACAGTACAGAGTACACTAAAAATTGAAATAAAACATAAAAATAACAATTATACTTTATTTATAAAGCCATTTAAAACAACCACAGCTGCAACAAAGTGCTGTACACATGAAAGTAAGAACATTTAAACACAACAACAATTTTTTTTTTTAATGTCATATTTTTATTAATTATGATAATCTCGTAAAGTCGGATCCTCGTAAGTCCATACGCTCGTAAGTCGGGGACCACCTGTAGGACACAAAGGTAACAGCTTATGCATATAAACCCACCTGGTACAAAATAAAAGATTGTCTTTCATATTTTCATAATTATATTTCATTTGCATGCAAAAGCAATAATCCAATAAAAGTTTGCACTTGAACTATCCCACTGGTGCATTACTTATAAGGTTGACTTTGACATGAAAACATTTTAAAAATTCAATTACATTAAAATCAGTAGTCATTTTAATAGCCATGAATGCTTTTGTAAAACAGTATTGTGATGTAGCAAAAAGCACAAAAGGCAGCAAGTAGCCAAGACCGTTCCAATAAAGACCTAATACTGTACATAGAAATTAACTTACGCACATTCATGACCCACAATAGGTAATAATAAATACAATTTAAACTATACTGTATAACTGATTATAAATATTTTTCCATCCTATTAAAACCAGTAAAAGTAACCAATTAAATTTTAAAATTTAGCAGCTATTCCAACATTTTAGACCTCCTTATATACTCAGCTTGTTGGCATGTGTGACTCATCAACATCAAATTATCTACCGGTAAGCTGTTTCTTGCATCATGCATTGGAAGCAAACAGAGCAGGACTTCATCCACTGTTGACTGGACCAACAGATGGTGTGTAAATAATGTACATGGTCTCATGGGAACATCTGAGTCTGTCTCTATTTGGTTTGATGCATCAACCCCTCTTCTTTACAGAAAGTGACCCTCGCTGAGCCGAAAACTTAACCAAAGTGCTGTTTTGATATGAAGATGTAGGAAGACAAGGCAAACTGATGAACTGGAGACTTGTACTGTTAAAGCAGAAACATTTAAAAGCAATAAAATGTGAATATTCGGCTTCACAAATACATTTTCACTATGCACACACGCATGCCCAAAGAAAAGACGTTAAGCATAGTTACTTTATTGTGCATGTGTTTTAGGCTTTACTATATCATTCTTTATTACACTTGTGCTATTTATAGTTTTTGTTGTTTTTCTGCATGAAAACCCCTGGAAGACTTTTCTTTTCAGCTTGCTCTGCTCTAAAGGGAAATCAAGGAACAGCTTCACAGCTCAGAACAGCACTCCTGCTGCCTAAAAGCTGGCAAAGATTCAATCTCTTTCTCAAGGGCACTTCATCTGGGTATCATCATGAGGACATTCTCCGGTCACAGTGTGGTTTCCCAATAAAGCATTCTGCCAGAACAGATAGTGGAAGCAGTAATGAGATCCTTGACGTGTTTTTCTCTCTTTATACGCAGTAACTATATACCAGCTCACAACAGACCAAAGTTTCAATAGATGGACTCTCAAGTTTCACTGAATTTTGGTCTTAGGAAAACCTCAAGAAGATGGTGGAAATGCCAGCATGTTTGGGGGCCTGAGCACTTACAATATTGTTAGAAGCTTTTGTACCTTCATAATGAGTCACAGCTTATTTAGAATTTCTTGTCGGTATATGTCTAAACATCGATCAGTCACATAATAATGACCACAGACAGGATCATTGCTCACTGTTTTGTTAAAAAAACATCCTCACATTCACATGATGCTACATTCACAGTTTTCACACTCATGAGCTACCTGTCAATTTATTAAATTAAAATCTCAGTTCCTTAGTAGTTCTTGTGAGCACTATTTTGTAAGCCTGTACAGTGTGGTATGTTTCACATTACTTGATTATTTTGGAAAAAAAATATTACGTCCCTGTAGGAAGTGCCCCTGGCTGAATCAGGGTGCAACAGCTGCCTGCTCCCAAAGTTATTGTATTTTCAGTCACTTAAAAAATATATGTAAATACCCATACAATGCAGTGCACAACTGACAGCAGACTAAAAGTTTATAAAATAGTCCATTAAATAGTCCATTGGATTATTGAGCATGAACTTTCTTGCCTTGAACCACTTTGGCTGTGGCTGCCTGCTGAGAGGAGTCGACGATGGACAGGACGGCCTCCAGAAACCATCTTGGATCCAGCAAACTGGTTGGTCCACTTAAAGTGTTTACTGCTTGGTGGGGGAAACAGTTTGCTGGAACTCCTCTGACTGATGATGCCCTCTGGATGGAGGGTGAAACGTTTCTATAAAAATGAAACTGTCCAGATGACCCGATTGAGAATGATTGGATTTGGTACCTGGATTATTGAGCATGAAATTTCTTGCTTTTATAAAATAGTGTTTGCATTAACTGCAATGATTTATTTATTTATTTTATTTTAAGATTAAAGTTGTTTTAAATATGGCAGCAATTAACCACTGGAAAGCAGTTAACTTGTCAGTAAGTCAGAATCAAACTATTTCTCCAAACAGAGCTCACTTACTGGTGGCGGCTCGCCTTAGGGACCTGTTGACATAGACTTGAATACAGAACCTCATACATTCAGCTAGGTACAATTTTTTTCATTGTACAAGTTGCACGTTTTTGCAAAAATTTTGAAATCCTGTGACTTATACACCGAAGCAACTAATATACTCCCGCCCCCAATTTTTTTTTTTTATAATCCAATGTCATTCATTCTGACATGGAAAATATTGAACACTACCATTTTCAGCCGCTAGAGGACCCTTGACTAAAATGGCAAGCCAAGTGTCTCATTAATAGGTAAAAGTGACTATTAATGAGACACTTGGCTTGCCATACAGCAAATGTCAAATCAGCTGCATTTTGCCACACCGCCCAGGCCAAATGCAGCTGATCTGATCATTAAAGTGCATTTATTAAGGAAAAGTTAAACTGAGACACACCTTTACTGTAATGTCGAGCAAATAAATAATTGTTTCTAGGTGGTTATCTTGGTAAATTTCGAAAAAACAGCAAGTCCTCCCTCTGGACGCTCCGGCAACTGCAAATCGATTTTTTTTTATGATTCAAAATTTTTATTGATTTTTCATAACGAAAATTATACAACAATTCCAGTCTTATACGTATACTGTAACAAACATTAATAAATAGTAATTTTTCTGGAATCTCATAGCATGTGTCAATACAATAATGAAATTATTTAATAGAGAAAATAATAGAAAAGACAAATAAATAAAATAAAAAAAATAAAAATCACAATAACACACTCTACCAATAACCATAAAGTTGCATATATACATTAAATCAAATAGCCCTAACCCCAGAAACCTTTAAGTAATAATATATTTACAGTGTAATTTTATCTGCAAACTAAAGATAAGCTGGAGATGTCATTTAACCCACATACAACAGATAATGGGACCACTTTTTGTTGTATTCCTCAACTCTATTCACCAATCTATAAGATAATCTTTCTAATGCAGCAAGTTTGCCCAGGGATCTATACCAATGAATTAACGAAGGTATAGATGAACTTTTCCACTCTCCCACCAGCAACTTCCTCCCCAGCATAATAGCTGTCTGTACCCATTGCGAAATGGAGGAGGGCAAGTGGACCAGTGATGATGAATCCCCAAGAATATATAGCTTCCTACAAAAGGGTAAATTCTGGCCAACTATCCTCTCCAAAACTTCATGAATTAATGACCAGTACTCTTGAATATTTGGACACTCCCAAAGCACATGCACTAATGTGCCCTTATCCCTCTGACATTTCCAGCATGCTGGGGTATTCGACAAGCCAGCCCTGTACAATCTATATGGTGTCCAGTATATTTTATGTAAAATCTTAAATTGCACCAGTCTTGTTCTTAGTTCCCTTGACATTTTTTTGCCATTCCTAATAATCAAATTCCATTCCTCATCAGTAAAATTGAGGTTCAGATCTGTTTCCCAGCATTTCTTAAGATACATGATATTACAGTCCAAGGTTGTCAACAACATTTTATAATAAGCAGATACTTCATGCCCTTGACCAAACACCTTTTTAATCCCGTCCAGTGTGGTACATGTTGCAGGAGTATAAGTGGGTGAACCAAAAGTTTTCACCAATAAATGTCGTAATTGTAAGTATTTCCAAAAGTCTTCTCTGGATACTTTAAATTCCACCACCAGTGTTTCAAAGGATTTTAATGAACCATTCCTATATAAGTCGCCTATTTCAGAAATCCCTTTCTGATACCAAGATTTCCAGAAGAAGGGATTTTTACCTATGCAAAGTTTAGGATTATACCAGACGCTTGCATATTTATTAAGGTGTGGGTCGAATTTAAAAATTTTAGACATCTTTTTCCACAGCCATTTCATATGAGACAAAACCGGATGCAACTGATTCTGAGGAGCAAGGTTAGATGATAAACAGCTAGGCAGTGTCAGTGGTTGACACACTACTGTCTCGAGAGTGAACCAAGGTGGAGCTCTTTCAGGGGGCAAAAACCAATGAGCCAAGTGTCTAATAGAAAAAGCATAGTGATAGTTTAGTAAGTTAGGCATTCCTAGACCTCCCCTATCTGCAGGTGTTTGTAACTTTCGTAAGTTCAATCTTGGCTTTTTTTTATTCCAAATAAATAAGTTACAGAGCTTGTCAAACTGTTTAAAATATATCATCGGGACATGTATCGGGAGAGCCTGTAATAAGTAGTTAAACTTGGGAGTGCAAATCATTTTAATAACATTTACTTTTCCCCACATGGAAAGATATAATTGACTCCAGCGCTCTATGTCAACTCTCATTCTGTCTAGCAAAGGTTCAAGATTAATCTTAATAATATTATTAAGCTGGGGTGGAAAAATTATTCCAAGGTATTTTAAACCTTTTTTGGGCCATGAAAACATGTCTGATGGAAATGCATTCTTAGGGCAGAATGCAGTAAGTGGGAGGGCCTCGGATTTTGTCCAATTGACCTTATAGCCTGAAATGTCCGAAAATACATTAATTAGAGAGAGCAAAGTTGGGATAGAATTCGCCGGATCTGACACATAGAGAAGAATATCATCGGCATACAACATAAGCTTATGACAATTATGTCCTATAGAAATGCCCGGAAGGTTAACTTCTTTTCGAATAGCAACTGCCAATGGTTCCAGGGCTAACGCAAATAGTAAGGGGGACAGGGGGTCACCCTGTCTGGTACCTCTTTTCAGTTTAAATGATGGGCCAATTATTCCGTTTGTAAGAACGGATGCCACTGGCTGAGCATATATAAGTCGAATCCAGTTTATGAAATTATTACTAAAGCCAAACCATTCCAAAGTTGAAAATAGATATTGCCATTCAACTCTGTCGAATGCCTTTTCTGCATCTAATGATAGAGCAGCCATAGGCATCCGGCTATCCCGTACTTCCCACATAATGTCAATAAGCCTTCTAATGTTATCCGCCGAGGAGCGAGAGCGTATGAAACCAACCTGATCAGGATGCACTAATGTGGTAAGAACTCGGTCTAATCGATTAGCTAAAATTTTTGATAATATTTTACTATCATATGATGTTAAACTTATAGGTCGATAATTCTTGCATTCTGAGGGTTCCTTATCTTTTTTCAGAATGAGAGTGATAAGAGCCTCTGAAAGTGTAGGTGGTAACGTTTTCTGGTCAAATGACTCATTATATGCATTTAAAAGTAGGGGGGCTAATTCTTCTGGAAATGCTTTATAGAATTCTGACGTGAAACCATCTAGCCCGGGGGCCTTATTTGAAGGTAGGTGTTTTATTACCCCCACTATTTCTTCAGTAGTAATTGGACGGTCAAGACCTACAAGTTGATCCTTTTTTATTCTGGGTAGATTTAAGTCAGATAGAAATTTATTGATACTTTCTGATGAGGCTGATGATTCAGAGCTATAAAGATTCTTATAGTAATCACTAAATACGACATTTATTTCATGGGGGTCTGAGACCAGCTGACCATTTCCATCCCTAACAGCTGAGATGGAGCTCATGGCTTCTCTCTGCTTAATATACCTAGCCAATAGCCTACCCGCCTTATCTCCTTCTTCAAAATATTTTTGCCTGGCGCGAAATAAACTAAATTCAGCTTTTTCTGACATAATTATATTATATTCATACTTCAATTTTGTAAGTTTGTTTAAATTTACTGGGGAAGGGTTCCTTTTGAAATCAGACTCTATGATCTCAATTTCTCTTTCTAAATCAACTAATTTAATTTTCTTTTCTTTTTTTTTAAATGAAGCTTGCTGAATGATATAACCCCTTAAGTAAGCCTTCAGTGCCTCCCACGCCACTCCGGCAGATGGAGCTGATGGAACATTAGTGTCGATGTAAAATTTAATTTGTGATTTGAGGGAATCTTTAAAAGCTTCATCCAGTAGGAGACTAGAATTTAATCTCCATCTAGGACTTCTCACAATAGTATTGACCGCATTCATGTAGAGATAGATAGGACTATGATCTGAAAGTACTATGTTCCCGATGTTAGTAGAGGTAACCGCTGTCATTAATGATTGGGTAACTAGAAAAAAATCAATTCTTGAAAAAGATTGATGAGGAGAAGAGTAAAAAGTATAATTCCTTCCAGAAGGATTTTGTAACCGCCAAACATCAACAAGACCACTGGCTTCGCATAAACCTTTAAGTGCAGTATGTGTTTTTGGGGTGCGCGATATCACAGCGCTTCTGTCTAGCGTCATGTCCATCACCTCATTAAAGTCTCCCGCTGCAATAACAGGATAATTCCCTAAATCCATTATTTTCTTCTCCAGTTGTCCAAAAAAAGAAGGGTCATCAACATTAGGTGCATAAACATTTGCCAAAATAAATTTTTTCCCTTGGATTTCGCACAACATCAAAAACATCCTTCCTTCTGTATCTTTACTCTGCTTCAAGCATTTAAACTGTAGATGTTTATCAATGAGTGTGGCAACCCCTCTGCTTTTACTGTTGCCACAGCTAGCACCCACAAAGCCAACCCAGCCTGCACCCAGTCTATTAGATTCCAGCAGGGAGAGATGTGTCTCCTGAATAAATACAATATGGCATTTCTTAGCTTTGATAAAGGACAATATTTTCCTTTTCTTTACAACATTGTTTAACCCTTTGACATTCCAGCTCATCAGACTTAAATTATTACTACTGAATGAAATCTTCTCGATGTATGTAAAGCAAGATATATTGTAAACATATTCTCAATATAAACATCCTAGGGCAGAGCAAAAAATAAAAATAAAAAACACACCAATCCCAAAAACCACACATAACCCCCCACCCAGCGACTCCCAAGTCAATAAGAACCTTCAGAATATTTCTAACTAAATTATACTTGGGTAACCAACCCTTACTTTGGTCCGCAATCATGCACTTAACCTATGCCACCCAGAGCTCACCACCTTCCCCACCCCTCCTTAAACAACATGGATGGAGAATATGCAATTTAAGCAGAATATTATGCAAAACAGCTTTGAACTCACATCCATAAAATAAAATTAAAAAAGGAGCTTAACATTCAAGAACACCAGATAGCTTAACATTCAAGAATACCAGATAATCATAAATGGAGCTCGGCCTTGCTGCAGCTAATCCTTAACACATATATTTGAGTAAGGATCAGCCACCAACGTAGATCAAAAATTTAATGCAACTAAATTAATAATATTCAGTATCTATCAGAGCTCAAACTTCATAAACAAAAAAGGAGAAAATGTATACTTCACCCATAATGTCTTCAGTCAGATTCGCTTGAGTCCAAAGTAAATCCAAACTTTCCATCTGAAAGATGAGTTCCCAATATTAAGCGACCATATATTCCAAAATGTAAATCTTGCCATCACGTGTGTGTTCACAGTCTGGATTACGTGTCCATTGAACTAATATATGCCAGGGCTGCCTTATGGTCCTCGAAGCGCACACGCCCTTGCGATGTTATCACAATAAGCACAGCTGGATAGTTAAGAGAAAATCGAACACGTTTCTCATGTAATAGTTTTTTGCAGTCATCAAATTTCCTGCGTTTGTCATTGAGAAGCTTTGAGTAATCAGGAAACACCATAACCCGATTCTCTCCCCAAGTTAGATTCCCCACTTCACGAGCTGCTTTAGTGATGCGTTCACGGTCTTGAAATTTCCCAAATCGAGCAATAATAGGTCTCGGACGGGAGGGCCGATTGCCCTTACCTTCAAGCGATGGACCCAGTCTGTGCGCCCTCTCTATATCCAATCCTCCGGGAAAATCCAGGTTGAGAAGTGATGGTAGAGTTGCTTTTAGAAATGCCACGATGTCACTTCCTTCACAGGATTCAGCAAAACCCAGAAAACGCAAATTATTCCTACGTTCTCTGTTTTCCATGTCATCAATCTTCTCCCTCAGTATCTCCACTTCGGCGCTGGAAGCTAGGGGATTAACCTCCTGCTTCTGGTGTGCATCCTCCAAAAAACACAGCCGGTCCTCAACTTCAGAAATCCGGCTAGCGATGTCCGCCATTTTCTTCTCAGTTGCGTTCGTTGTTCTTCGTATTTCTTCAAGCTTCTTGTCGTGGCTTTCAGACTTTTCTAGGATAAGAGCCGAGAGTTTAGCCAGCTCCACAGCCACCTCGCTGGGTACACCCGACGCTGCCCCACTCGTTGTTTCAGAGGTAAAGGCCCTGTTAGCTTCCTCATGAGCTAGGCTCGCCTGGTTAGCATTAGCCACCTCGCTACCTTTACCGCTTCCACCAGCAACGCTCGGTTTTACTGTACTTCTGGTCGCTTTAGACATGTTGCCCACAGAACTGAGGTATTGTCCGGTATAAGATGTTGAATATTCGGCTCCTTGTGTAATTTATAAGCAGAAGAGGGGTATCAGGGAAGGTTCGCAACTCTCCTAGGCAGCCATCTTGTCAAGCGCGTCACGTGACCGACTGCAAATCGATTTTTGAAATGCAGTTGATTTGACCAATATAGTGCATTTATCAAGGAAATGTTTAACTGAGACACACCTTTGCTATATCCATGACCATGAACTTTCTTACCTTTGCTATAATTTCGAGCAAAAAATAATAATTTGTTTTTAAGTTTTAATCTTGTTAAATTCTTGTAAAATCCTCCCGTCCACACTCCCATAGCCGCTATTTGGCAGCCAATCATTTTTTGCCACAACACCGGCCCACGTTTTCGGGTGGTTAGCAGTGATACATAAGAGACGTGATGCGTCAGCGGTGACGCATAATATATGCGACTTACTGTATATGGCGAAGTGGCTTGTTTATGTTTTTTCCGCTTTATTATTACATTTGGACAGATGCGACTTATACAGCGGTGCACTTGTACGGCGGCAAGTATGATAATTTAACTTTAAATACCACCATGTAAAAATTTCCCTCTTTTTTTATTGACACTTCATTTGACCAACAGGCTCAATCTATGGGATGTATTATTTCCATAAACATAATATCCATTCGTAACTACATATTGGTACTGGTCTGGGAAGACAGTCCTCACCTCCTTCTACAGGTGCGCAGTGGAGTGCATCCTGTGCTCCAGCAGCAACATGTGACATGGAGGCTGCACAGCTGCAGAAAGAAAAGCTTTGCAGAGAGTAGTGAAGGCTGCACAGAAGTATGTTGGAGTCAGCCTCCCCACCATCACAGACATTTACACCTCTAGATGCAGGAAGAGGGCCACCTGCATCATGAAGGACCCCACTCACCCAGCACACACACTTTTAGCCCCACTCCCCTCAGGAAGGAGGTTGAGGAGCATTAAGTGTAGAACCACTAGACTGAGGAACAGCTTCTACCCTGAGGCTGTTAGACTCATGAATATCTAACCAGAATAATCACTGTGAAATATCACATCATGCTGTCTGATCTGTTTCATGTTGCTGTGTTCATCGTGCTCATCTGCTCACACAGACTCATGTTCATGCTGCGGTTTGACATAATGTTTTTATGATATTAGTGTTTAGTATATATTTAGTTGATGTTTTTCTTAGCTCATATCTTAGATCTTATTACTGTTTTTCATTTACATTTTATTGTGGGATTTAACTGGGACCCTGAGTACACAATCTCGTTCCACCACATGTACCACACGTGGTGCAAATGATAAATAAAGAAACTCTGACTCTCTGATATTAATATAGTTACCATAATAGTTTCAGTCTAGTTACAGTTACAGCTATAACAATTTTGACTTCAGAGGGTTGAAAAATTGGGAGTGTAACATTTAAACAGAGGCCAAGCTTTTGCATTAACTCCAAAGGGTTCATCACTTGATCCTTGATATCACACACAAAACCAGCATCTAATTTAATTTGGGTATGCATTTTTCAAGTCTTTCAGACATTTTAGGGGGATTTTCATGTGGTTAAAAAGCTATTTTAAACAGGTAAGCTATTAATTGTTCATAAACTTTTCACAGAAACCCACATCAAAACATCTGAACTATAATTTTATCACATTTGTAAACCAGTTAAAGCCCACATTTTTTGAAGAAAAAATAAATAAATTGACTCTGAGGGATTTACTTGCCATTCAAACTTCAGAAAACAATCTAATGCAATTTAATTGTATTTTAAGAACTTGAGCCTAATCAATAGACCAAATTCCACAAACCATGAGGATGAATGTCCCACTAGAAACCCAGTGGATCCCAAATAAGTTCATGATGATGCTCTTGCTAATAAGAAGTGTGTCAGACTGTAACCTCTCAATATTTGGCAGGTGATTGCATTTTTCTACAAAGATAGGCTGTAAAAAATTGTTTAAAGCTGATCTATACAGATTTGCCTGCAGCTATTTGTGGTTAGTCTTCCGTCTCCAGTCTCGCCAGATCTGTCTGGATGTTCTGTTTTGGCCATGCAAACGGTGTGCACCTCTATGGCAAGCAGAGTGGTGTTATTTGTTGCTGCAGTGCTGATGACTGTAATGGTGGTGGCACTGACAGTGAGAGCAGTATTGGCTAGCACAAACAGCAGGCGCCAGATCCCCTCCTGTTTGTTCAAGGAGACACACAGCAAAGCTTTATTGTGTTAAACCCAAGGCTGAACCCCCCCCCCCCAGTGAAACCAAAACACTGGCACTGGTTACACATACTGTTTTCATGCCATTTTCCAAATTCACACCCGTCTGCCTGAATGTTTGTCCGTGCACCTGTCTTTCTGTCAAGCTTTGTGTCTATTTATCTGCCTCTTTTTGAAATTTGTTATTCTGTGCTCATGTATTTGAAAGCCTTTGTAAATATCCAGTACAGTATTCATTTTGGGCTATCTAATGTTATTATGGGAGATAAGCATGTAGATAAAGACAACAGACCCTTTTTGTATTTTTATTTGCATGTAAAAATGCATGTTAGAGTATGTGATTTAATGTTTTAAAACATGCAGGCGCATGCGCATGTGTGTGTGTGTAGACTTGTGGGAGTCCACATATGTGTGAGTG
>JBBPBX010065047.1:0-20071 GCA_038048925.1 Garcialebias charrua | reverse complement strand
AGCATGTTTACCTTCACCTGCCTGTTCTGCTTCGCCCTCACCGTCTGGTCCTGGACCGCGCCGCCGCCGCCGTCGAAGACAGAGAGGTCCTGCTGACCCAGCCTCGGTCCACGTGGCTGATTCGTCCACAGCTGGTCCTGAGCCTGTAGCCGGTCTTGAGCCTGCGGCTCCAGTGTCTACAGAGGGTGTAGTCCCCATAGTTCCCACAGTGTCTCCAGCTTCCACAGAGGGCAACATTTCCCCAGCTGCTATGGATGGTGCTGTACCTCCAGGACCGGCTTCCACGCCGGCACCCAGACTGTCGCCTGCAGACTCGACGGTGGTCTCCTCGCCTGCAGACTCGACGGTGGTCTCCTCGCCTGCAGACTCGACGGTGGTCTCCTCGCCTGCAGACTCGACGGTGGTCTCCTCGCCTGCAGACTCGACGGTGGTCTCCTCGTCTGCAGACTCGTCTCCTGGTCCTGGCTCAGCTCCAGAAACACCGGCTCCTGAGGGCGCTACCGTCCTGCACACGTCTTCGGGGGGTCCCGACGCCTCCACGTCTTCGGTGGGTCCCGACGCCTCCACGTCTTCGGAGGGTCCCGACGCCTCCACGTCTTCGGAGGGTCCCGACGCCTCCACGTCTTCGGAGGGTCCCGACGCCTCCACGTCTTCGGAGGGTCCCGACGCCTCCACACCTCCGGAGGGTCTCTCGCCTCCAGAGGGTCTCTCGCCTCCAGAGGGTCTCTCGCCTCCAGAGGGTCTCTCGCCTCCAGAGGGTCTCTCGCCTCCAGAGGGTCTCTCGCCTCCAGAGGGTCTCTCGCCTCCAGAGGGTCTCTCGCCTCCGCCTCCAGAGGGTCTCTCGCCTCCGCCTCCAGAGGGTCTCTCGCCTCCGCCTCCTGAGGGTCTCTCGACGCCGCCTCCTGAGGGTCTCTCGACGCCGTCTCCTGAGGGTCTCTCGACGCCGCCTCCTGAGGGTCTCTCGACGCCGCCTCCTGGGGGTCTCTCGACGCCGTCTCCTGAGGGTCTCTCGACGCCGTCTCCTGAGGGTCTCTCGACGCCGTCTCCTGAGGGTCTCTCGACGCCGTCTCCTGAGGGTCTCTCGACGCCGTCTCCTGAGGGTCTCTCGACGCCGTCTCCTGAGGGTCTCTCGACCTCCAGAGGGTCTCTCACCTCCAGAGGGTCTCTCGCCTCCAGAGGGTCTCTCGCCTCCAGAGGGTCTCTCGCCTCCAGAGGGTCTCTCGCCTCCGCCTCCAGAGGGTCTCTCGCCTCCGCCTCCAGAGGGTCTCTCGCCTCCGCCTCCTGAGTGTCTCTCGACGCCGCCTCCTGAGGGTCTCTCGACGCCACCTCCTGGGTCTCTGGACGCGTCTCCTGAGGGTCTCTCGACGCCGTCTCCTGAGGGTCTCTCGACGCCGTCTCCTGAGGGTCTCTCGACATCTCCTGAGGGTCTCACCACCGCAGACGCCTCGTTGCTCGACGACTTTGCACTCGACATGTCTCCTGAGGGTCTCTCGACGTCTCCTGAGGGTCTCACCACTGCAGACGCCTCGTTTCTCGACGTCTCGACGCTCGACATCGGGGATGTCGCAACGCTCGACGTCTCGACGCTCGACATCGGGGATGTCGCAACGCTCAACATCGGGGATGTCGCAACGCTCGACGTCTCGACGCTCGACATCGGGGATGTCGCAACGCTCGACGTCTCGACGCTCGACATCGGGGATGTCGCAACGCTCGACGTCTCGACGCTCGACATCGGGGATGTCGCAACGCTCGACGTCTCGACGCTCGACATCGGGGATGTCGCAACGCTCGACGTCTCGACGCTCGACATCGGGGATGTCGCAACGCTCGACGACTCTGTGCTCAACGACATCGGGGATGTCGCAACGCTCGACGACTCTGTGCTCAACGACATCGGGGATGTCTCTACACTTGATGAAATCATCTCAATGCTCGAGGTCTTAACGCTCGACGACATCGGGGATGTCGCACCGCTCGACGACATCGGGGATGTCGCACCGCTCGACGACATCGGAGATGTCGCAATGCTCGACGACATCGGAGATGTCGCAACGCTCGACGACATCGGAGATGTCGCAACGCTCGACGACATCGGAGATGTCGCAACGCTCGATGTCGTCAAGGACGTCTTGCCGCCACCGACGGCCATCTCGAGCCCTCCCGGTCGACCGCCCGACCGGCTCCTGCCTGATGGGCGCCCTCCCGGTCGACCGCCCGACCGGCTCCTGCCTGATGGGCGCCCTCCCGGTCGACCGCCCGACCGGCTCCTGCCTGATGGACGACCTCCCGGTCGACCGCCCGACCGGCTCCTGCCTGATGGACGACCTCCCGGTCGATTGCCCGACCGGCTCCTGCCTGATGGACGACCTCCCGGTCGACCGCCCGTCCAGCTCCTGCCTGATGGCCGGTCTGCCGTCTGTCCTATCGTTTTTTTTGTTTTGTTTGCCCCTTGTCCTTGTGTCGTCCTTGTGTCCCTTGTTTTCCTCGTGCCCTCCTTCCTTGCTGTTGCCTCCCTCCGTCCGCCCTGGTTTTTTGGGTGTTATTTCTTGGACACCTGGGGGTGTCCTTGAGAGGGGGGTACTGTGAGGATGGAACCATGGCGATGGAACCATGGCACCATCTAGTGGACATTTGTTGTTCCTGTCTGTTCCCCTTGTAATTTATAAGTTTCCCTCCTGATTTTATTACTCCTAGTTGTACCTCCAGTTTCTGTCATCCTAGTGTACTTCATGTTTCAGGTAGTTTCCCAGTTTTTTGCTTTTAGTTAAACCTCTAGTTTCAGCTTCTAGTTTTAGTCTTTGTTCTGTGTTTAGGTTAACCTCCAGTTCTGTCTATTTAGTCTCTGTGTTTATTTACTATTAGTTTAACTATTCTGTCTCTTAGTTGTAAACCTCTAGTTTAGTCTCTGTTTGTTTTCTGTTTAGCTTTAACATCCAGTCCCTAGTTTACTTCATGTTTCAGGTTTTAGTCTTCCCAGTCCTGCTCTGTGTGTCTAGTTAATTGTCTCTAGTTGATTGTCCCCAGGTGTTTGTGATTTTGTCTTGTCTTGTCTGTGAGTGTATATAAGCCCTGTTCTGTGTCTCAGTGAGTGCAGCCGCATCGTTTGGTATCCCTCGTGTTCTCTGGTCTCTGATTCAACTCCCATGTAAGTGTTTTTGTTACACAGACTGCCTTACAAGTTTTGTCATTAAATACTCCTTGATACTCCTGACTCCCTGTGAGAGTTTCTTGTCTGCACTTGGGTTCTGTCATGCCTCCAAAACCTGACAGTTTCAAGACTAATATGATCTAACAGAAGATTTTTATACTGATTAATGCTAAGATTATTTTTATTTTTCCAATTTACGAGTATGGTTTTCTTTGCGATGCATAAGGCAGTGAAAAGCATATAGGATGTATTTTTTTTAGTATAACATCTTCAAAGATACCCAATAAGCAAACAGATGGAGAGAGTGGGATATTAAATTTCAAACATTTAGACAAGTCTTCACATACCTGTACCCAGAACCTCTGAACGGGTGGACAGAACCAGAGCGCGTGAATATAATCATCAGGTGTATTACTTATGCACTGTGAGCACTTGTTAGATGGTATAAAGCCCATCTTAAACATTCGCTGACCTGTATAATGTACTCTATAGAGAACCTTATATTGTATTAATTGTAAATTGGAGATTCTAGTCAATTTAAAAGTATTTGAACATACTTGAGACCAAATTTTTTGTTCAAAGTTGATTGATAAATCTGACTCCCATTTTTCAACAGGTAGTGCTATCGAGTCATCGATTCTAGACAATTTTTTGTATATTTTAGATAATAATTTGGGTGGTTGAAAATTAATAAACTCTAACACACATGTTGGTGTTTCCAACACTGTTTTATTAAGCTTAAATTTCTTTTTTACAATTGACTTAATTTGTTGGTATTGTAGGAAATATTTATTATCAATGCCATATTGTATTATTAATTTATTAAATGGAATAAAGTCTATACCCTCAAATATGTGTTCCAGACATTCAATACCTTTCATTCTCCAACCTGGGAAATTTAACATATTATTTTCTTGTTGAATGTCAGGATTGTTCCAGAGAGGTGTATGTCTACATGGGAGTAGTGAAGACTTTGTCATTTTCAGATACTCCCACCATGCTGTCAGAGATGAGCTAATATTGATGCTCTTAAAGCAGACATGTCTTTTTAAATCTGTACTGATAAATGGTAGATCTGAAATCCTAATATTATTACATAAAGTTTGTTCTATATCTATCCAAGTTTCATCTAGTGCATTCGGTTTTAACCACTTTGATATATATTGTAACCTGTTGGCTAAATAGTAGTAATAAAAGTTTGGAAGTTCTAATCCTCCGGTATCTTTAGATTTCTGTAATGTTTTTAAACTAATACGTGGAGTTTTATTTTTCCAAAGGAATTTAGATATAGAAGAGTCCAGGGACTTAAACCATTCAGTTGAAGGTTTATTTGGAATCATTGAGAATAAATAATTTATTCTCGGCAGCACCATCATTTTTACTGAGGCAACTCTTCCCATAAGTGATATGGGTAGAGATCTCCATCTAGTAAGATCGTCTTCAATTTTCTTTAATAATGGGATATGATTTAATTTTATTAAATCCTCTAATTTAGGAGAGATATTAACACCTAAATATTTAATGTTACCTGATTGCAGTCTTTCATTAAGAGAATTATTAAACACGCAATTTATTGGAAGAACTGTAGATTTTGTCCAGTTTATAGAGTAATCAGAAACTTTTGAGAATGAGTTTATTAACTTGATAACATTAGATATTGAGTTTCCTGAGTTCTCAAGAAAAAGCAAAACATCATCAGCATAAAGACTAATTTTATGTTCTATGTTTCTACCCTTTATTCCTTTAATATCAGCACTTTGCCTTATTGCTGCTGCTAAAGGTTCAATAAAAATAGCAAATAATGCTGGTGAAAGTGGGCAACCTTGCCTGGTGCCCCTCTGTAAACAGAAGCTTGAAGATAATTGATTATTTGTCCTGACGCACGCTGTTGGTGAACTATATAATATTTTTAACCAGTTAATGAAGTAATTCCCAAAACCAAATTTATTTAAGGTAGCAAATAAAAAATTCCAATTTACTCTATCGAATGCTTTTTCAGCATCTAAAGAAAAAATAGCTGTTTCAATATTTTTAAAATACGAATACTCTATTACATTATATAATCTGCGAGTGTTTGTGTTCGAGTGTCTTCCCTTTATGAATCCGGTTTGGTCTGGATGTATAATAACAGGAGTTATCTTCTCTAGTCTTTTTGATAAGACTTTACAAATTATTTTAACATCTACATTAATAAGAGAGATTGGACGATAACTGGTAGGTAATACTGGGTCTTTGCCTGATTTTAATAAGAGACTAATGTTAGCTGAATTCATATGTGTTGGTAGCCTGCCATTTCCTTCTGACTCAAGTAGCACTCTATAGAATATCGGTTCCAGTATATCCCAGAATTCTTTATAGAATTCCACTGGATAGCCATCAGGACCTGGAGATTTCTTATTAGGCATGCTTTTAATTGCTTCATGGAGCTCATCTGATGTTAATGGTGAGTCTAGTTTTGATGACTGACTAATATCTAGTTTTGGAAGTGTTACTTTCTCCAAGAATTCATTAATATCCTCATTAGATGGATTTATTTGTGGAGTGTATAGAGTTTTATAGAAATCTTTAAAAACATCGTTTATTTTTCCCTCATCATAAAATATATTTCCATTTTCATCTTTAATACCATATATAGATGTTTTTTCTTTGTTTAATTTGAGTTGATTAGCTAAAAAGTTCCCTGATTTATTACCGTATTCAAAATGATCTAATCTAAGTCTTTGTATCAAGAATTTATTTTTCTTATCAATATATTCATTTAGTTCTAATTTTAATTTGCGTAGCTTTTGCTGTGTTTCCTCACCTTGTAGACCTTCTAACAATTTAATGGATTTCTCTAATTCATCAATACGTTTATTTTCTTTTTTCTTTTTATTTGTTGAATAGGATATTATTTTACCTCTCATGACTGTTTTCCCAGCCTCCCAAAGTGTACATGCTGAAGTTCCTGGCAAGTCATTAAACTCTAGATACGATGCCCATTCTTTTTTAAAATATTGCAAAAATTCTTCTTCTTGTAGCAGTGATGTATTTAATCTCCAATTTATATTTTTTGTTGTTGTTTTTTTTAAATCTAAATTTACAGTAACTGGTGCATGATCGCTGACAGCAATAGGGTGTATCTTAGTGTCTGAAATGTTTGTCATCAATGAATTGCTTACTATGAAATAATCTAGACGAGAATATGAGTGATGCACATGTGAAAAGAATGAATATTCTTTGCTATCAGGGTGAAAACAACGCCATGCATCGCAGAGCCCATAATCATTCATATACTGTTTAACTATATTTATAGATTGCCAACTGCGTTGAGTTCCCGCTGCATTCAGTCTGTCTAATTTGTCATCTAAACCAAAGTTGAGATCACCTCCCATCACCAGTGAGGAATCCATGTGATTTGATAGGGTGGAAAAAAAATCATGAAAAAAAGCTGCGTCGTCTACATTCGGTCCATATATGCTAACAATACAATAATTTTGTCTAAATATTGATAACTTTAATATTATATATCTACCGTGCGGGTCTATAACCTGATCTAATACTGTGAAGTTAACATTTTTATGTATTAAAATTGCCACCCCTCTTTGTCTTGAATTATAACATGCTGAGAATACATTAGGAAACTCTGAAGATTTAAGCTCCTCCACAGTTGATGCCAATTTATGAATTAAGTAACTAAACTTTAAGTTTATTGTGCCAGCAGATATAAGTTATTATAAGATCGATAACTTGTGTCCTGTTGTTCCTATGAAGTTACGGATGCATATTTAATCTATGCTGAAGTTAATTATAGGAAACCTGATCACTCAATAATGTAAATATGTTGTGATGTAATTTATGATGCTGTTAAGTAAATGGTTCAGTCCTACTGTACCAACATAAGTTAACATTTCATGTCTTTACATCTCAACTCCAAAGTCAGAATTATTGGTATTAAACTGAAAAAGAGAGAACTCGTTTTAATATTGATGGTACGTTTGTGTCAGATAAAATCTACTCAATCTTTCATCTGGAATATTGCACATTCAGCAAAACTGACCGGTGCGATATCCCTACAAAGGCACAGATAAATAAAGACAGTGTGGTGGTGGTGTTCTTTGATATTGAAAAAGCATATGATATGTTGTGAGTTGAAGGGTTGCTAATTGAAATAAAGAAATTAGGTATTACAGGAAAATGTTTAAATGGATCAAAAACTTTTTATCAAAAAGGACAATACATGTTAGAATAGGAAAATAATATTCTGAGAAATATGTTGTAGAAAATGGAACACCACAAGGCAGCATAATAAGTCCCTTATTGTTTTCATTAATGATAAATGATGTCTTGGTAGAAATGGAGGAGGGGATGGGATGTTCACTCTTTGCAGATGATGGAGCAATTTGGAAAAAAGAAAAAATATAGAAATACAGTAGAAAAATACAAAAGGCTATTAATGAAATAGAAAGATGGGCAATAAAGTGGGGGTTTAAATTTTCAGTGGCAAAAACAAAGGCAATGATATTTACACGGAAAAGAATTATAGAAGTCAAAAAACTGAAACTATACAATCAAGAAATAGAACAAGTTAAGAGTATCAAATTTTTGGGAATGTGGTTTGATGAGAAAGTAATATGGAATATTCACATTCAAAAAATTATTGATAAATGTAAAAGGGTCTTAAATATTATGAGATGCTTGGCGGGAAATGAATGGGGAGCAGACAGAACAGCATTAAAGAGAATATGCACTGGGCATATCAGGTCAACTATAGATTATGGCAGTGTAATTTATAGATCTGCAGCAAAAACACAACTAGAGAAACTAGAGAATATCCAACATCAAGCACTAAGAGTATGTACAGGAGCATTCAGAACCACCCTAACAGCAGCACTTAAAGTAGAGATGGGAGAATTGCCTTTAGAATTGAGAAGAACACAGCCAGCAATAAATTACTGGATCAACTTAAAATGAAATAACCCAGATCATCCAACATTAGAAATTTTAAAACCATGCTGGGAAAAAGCAAAGAGAGAAACAGGAAGCTTTGGTTGGGTAATAGATCAGAAGGTGCAAGAAGTTCAAATAAGAAACCTAACAATAAGTCCAATAGTGCCGTTGCCAACAATACCATCATGGATACTACCAACTGCAAAAGTAGACACTTATGGAAAAGAAAAAAGATAAAGAAGTCACTTTTAACTCTTATACAACACAGACATATATAAATAACTAACTATCATGGTTACGTTCAGATATACACAGATGTATCAAAAGATACAACAGGGAAAATATGAATTGCAATTATCATCCCAGATTTCCATAAGAAACAAGTTAAAATGATTACAAATGGATTGTCAGTATACACCGGGGAAATGTTAGCAATATTATTAGCAGTAAAGTGGATAGAAGATGTCAGGCCATTAAAAACAATAGTTTGTACAGATTCAAGTTCATCACTTACAAGCTTACAGCACAGCCACTCAGACAGCAGACCAGACATCCTGTTAGAAATACAACAAACACTATTCATAATAATGCTCCTGTTAGCTTGTGGTTGTATTTCTGTTTCTGTTATAAATAGCTTTGAAACCAATCGGTTTATATTTTTTCTGCTTACAGAGTGTAATTATATGAGCTTTATTATACGTAACTATGGTCTATAGAAAACATTTGACTTTAAATTCGATTTTTTATTCGTGTTCTGAGAGGCGGACTTCCCGTGTTTTTTTATTTTTTATTTCAGTTTACTTCTGTTTGCTTATTAATAACTTCTAAACCACTCAGTGTATATTTTTTCTGCTTACAGAATGTAAATTATAAGACATTAATGTACGTAACTATGGTCTATAGAAAACATTTGACTTAAAACTCGATTTTTTATTCGTGTTCTGAGAGGCGGACTTCCCGTGTTTTTTTAATTTTTATTTCAGTTTACTTCTGTTTGCTTATAAATAACTTCTAAACCATTCGGTGTATATTTTTTCTGCTTACAGAGTGTAAATTATAAGACATTATTGTACGTAACTATGGTCTATAGAAGACATTTGACTTAAAATTCGATTTTTTTATTCGTGTTCTGAGAGGCGGACTCGTCTCGTGTTAGCTTCTGTTAGCTTCTCTTTATGTTATAAATTGCTTCGAAACCAATCGGTGTATATTTATTTCTGCTTACAAAGTAATTATAAGGTTCTAATGTACTTAACTGTCCTGGAAAAAACATTTGACATAAAATTTGATTTTTTTATTCGTGTTTTCTGAGAGGCGGACTCGTCTCGTGTTAGCTTCTGTTAGCTTCTGGCAGACATTAGCAACAGAGCTAAAAACTCGGTCCATATTGCCAGGTTGTCTCAGCGGTCACGCGGCGCGTCAGCAGTGGATAACGCGTTACATCGGCAGGGACGTAGGTGCGACCTATAAACCGGTGCAACCTATTTATGGATTTTTCCAATTTTTTTGGCAATAATTGGACACTGCGACCTATATTCCGGAGTGACCAATAATCCAAAAAATACGGTACATGATGGAGGAATTTAGAAAGATTAAATAAACTGTTAATATCACAAACATACTACAAAAAGAGTCAGGAAGTAAAAGTATAAAATTTGTGATAAGGTTCTTCATTAAAACAAAGCTGATCAATAGGATATAATTTGGACAAACCACATACACAAGTAAATAGTTATTCTAGCATTCTGACCCACACTCCATACCAGTCAGTGACGGTAATGCACACCATAAGTTGTTTGCCAACCGCCAATATAAAACTGAAGAAGAAAAAGAAGAAGAATTTTTTTTTTTGATTTTTCAAAAAACTTTATTTACACAATAATAAAATTAACACAACAGTGTTAAAAATATGAGCAGGACATCAGCAAGCTTAAAATAAAATAAAATATTTACATGAAGAGCTTGTTGTATTGTATTTCTCCCTGATCAGAAATGGTGCATAAAACCTTCTTAAATCCCCACAGTTTCACAAAACTCTCCAAGTGTCCAGTGTCTCTGTGGAAGCAAAACTCCAGCGCCAGTCTGGCCTTGATGTTGCACTTCCACAGAGCCACGGCATCAAGTTGAGGTCCAGCCTGCAGTCTGTCCCTGCGAGACAAATAAACAGCCATTTTTGCTTCGGCTACCAGAAAGTTTAAAGTTTGGGATTTAAACTTTGTGGCTTTGCTGTAACGTACTCCATTAATAAAAACAGATTTGGTGAAAACTGTGTCAAAGAGGCTAAAGATCTTTGTCATTAGATTAAACAGATCAATCAGTCGAGCACAATCTGTAAAAACATGAAAAACACTCTCAGACAGACTGCAAAAAGGACACTCATTTTAAACCTCAGGATTGATGACAGATAAAAAAGAGTTTGTTGCAATGGCGCCGTGAAGGATCCTCCATTGAAGATCGCCAGTCCGTTTCTTTGTTGGAGGCTTGTAAAGAGTCCTCCACTGGGGCCTCTGATTTCCGAGTTTGTTGTCCCACAAGAAGAAGAAGATTTTTTTGATTTTTAACAAAACGTTTATTAACAATCAGTAAACTTACAATCAGTAAACACAATCATGAAACACATTCAAAGACACGTCATCAGTTCACAGCGTGAAAGTCACTCAAATAATGTGTTTGGTGAACTGTAGTTCTCCCTGAGCAGATACATTACACAACAGCCCGCTGAAGCCCCATGACTTCAAAAAGTGCTGTATATTCCCAGTGGCTCTGTGGAAGCAGAACTCCAGCCACAGCCTGGCCTTGACGTTGCACCTCCACAAAGCCACAGCATCAAGTTGGGGTCCGGCCTGCAGCCTGTCCCTACGAGACAAATAGATAGCCAGTTTGGCTTCAGCAATTAAAAAGTTCAAAAGCTGGCCCTTTGCTTTGCTGGCTCTGTTAAAATGGAACCCAGAAATGAACACAGAATCAGTAAAAACAACACCAAAAAGGTTAAAAACACTCGTCAATAAGCCAAAAAAAGGTTTCAGTCTCATACAATCGACAAAAACATGAAAAACGCTCTCGGACAGACCACAGAAAGGACACTCATTTAAAACCCCCGGACTAATGATAGACAAAAAAGAGTTGGTAGCGATGGCACCGTGCAGGATCCTCCACTGGAGATCACCAGTCCGCTTCTTTATAGGAAGCTTGTAGAGGGTCCTCCACCGTGGGGTTTGTCCTCCCAGTCTGTTGGCCCACACGCAGACGGCTCTGTTCTGCAGGGTCCTTTTGTTCATGACCTTGACACAGGCCTTATACAGAGTCTTTGGGCCGGTACTGCATAAGCTCAGCTGTGGCGTAGCGCTGGATAGCAGAGGACCACTGTCTTTTTCGAAGCCAGGATCCAGGATCAGATCAGGGAAAGGGTCTGTTGACTCTGGCGACTTCTGTCCTGCAAAGTGAAGACGGAGAAGATGCTTCTCTTTGGTCGAAAGCTTCCCCTTCACCAAGTCTAGGAAGCGCTGTGCAACTCTGGCTGACCGGACCCCCAGCTTGGACACCACGGCCTGGGTGTTGGAAAGGTCTGGTCCAGCTGCCTCCACCAGTTGCTTCAGTGATGTCGTCTTGGATCTGCACAGCACTTCAGTCAGCCCCGGTACTGCGCTGCAAGACACATCCAGCCTGGATCCATAAACTAAAGGCTCCTCCAAAAGCCAATGCAGAGAAATGTACCTCTGTGAAGGATTTAGTTTAAACAGGGCACAAGATTTAAAAACACCCTGATAAAACTGAGGTAACCCGTTTAACTTTAAGAGACTAAAATCAGTTAAAAGCAGAGCAGCATCCAGCCCCAGGTTATTCACACGCCTGAGAATGCAGCTGGCCACGTCCCTCCATACAAGGTCAGGAGGTCCTGCCAAAAACTTTTGGAGGAACTGCAAACGAAAAGTAGCAGTTCTGCTGGCCAGGTGGACAAGGCCCTGGCCCCCCTCCTCTCTCGGTAAAAACAAGACAGACTGTGGCACCCAATGCTTATCGTCCCAGAAAAAATTAATCATTTCTGATTGTATTTTCACCAGCAGACCTGGTGGTGGATCCAGGACAATAAGCCTGTGCCACAGCTGTGACGCGACAAGATTATTCAAAACAAGTACTCTGCCTCTGTACGACATTTGGGAGTGTAGCCATCTCCACTTTGCCAACTTGTTTTTGACTTTGGCCTCTACATCATCCCAGTTCTTTTGTACAACAGTTTTATCGCCTAAATAAACACCAAGATATTTAAAACCATCTTTCCTCCAGTGAAGACCTTGAGGAAGAACCGGGAGCCCAACAGGCCATTCCCCTACAGCGAGGGCTTCGCTTTTTCCCCAGTTCACTCTCGCAGCAGACAGGATGGAAAATTGTCCAGTGACCTTGGTCAACGTGCTGACGTCCTGCTGATCTTTCACAAAAACAACAATGTCGTCAGCATAAGCAGATAAAACTGTATTGCTGTGAAAACCAGGTAAAACCAGACCGTGAACACACGAGCGGATTTTCTGAAGGAGGGGTTCCAGAGAGAGTGCATAGAGCATCCCCGACAGGGCACAGCCCTGTCGAACACCTCTATGCACCCCAAAAGGAGCACACAGGCTACCATTGATCCTTAGCACACTCTCAATGTTGCTGTACAGTACCTGAATCTTGGCAATAAGACCAGCGCCGAACCCAAACCTTTCCATGGTTTCCCAGAGGAAGGCGTGCTCGACGCGGTCAAATGCCTTTTCTTGATCTAATGAAATCAAGGCTGATTTTAAACCCAACGAACTGGAGACTTCCAAAACATCTCTGATTAGGTAGATGTTATCTACCATAGACCTGCCGGGGACGCAATAGGTCTGGTCCCGGTGGATGACCTCTTCCATAGCTCCCCTCAGCCTAGTTGCCAGAGCCTTGGAGAGTATTTTATAATCAGTGCAGAGGAGAGACACAGGGCGCCAGTTCTTAATGTCCTGCAGGTTCCCTTTTTTTGGCAGGAGCGTAATAACTGCCCTGCGGCAAGACAGCGGGAGTGAACCAGTGACCAGGCTTTCGTTAAGAACATCCAGCAGGTCCTCTGCCAGGATGTCCCAGTAGGCCTTAAAAAACTCTACTGTGAGTCCGTCGATGCCAGGAGCCTTCTGGCCCTGCATGCTCTGGAGGGCTGCGTGGAGCTCCTGAAGCCCCAGTGGGCGCTCCAGGGAGGTGTTGGTCTCCTCAGAAACCTGGGGTAGTCCACTGCAGAACTCCCGATGCAGCTCCTCATTCTCTTTATACTCACTGTGGAACAGAGAAGAGTAGAACTCCACAGCCCTCCTCCTGATCTGACCTGGCTCACTCAGTTGTTGCCCTGTGTCTGACAGCAGGGAGTGGATCATCTTCCTCTGCCCGTGCTTCCTCTCCAAGCTGAAGAAAAAGTTGGAAGGGGCATCCATCTCCGTGATGTTCTGGATCCGGGACCTGACCAACACGCCCTGGACCTTAGTTTCCAGCAGGTTTGCTAAGACTAGCTTCTTGGATTTTAGAGCTTCAATGTGCTCTGAATTTCCTGTGGATTCACTCAGTCGTTCTAAATCCACTATGTTAATCTCCAGATCTGTGACAGATCTGGTAATGTCACAAGTAACATTGAGAGTGTGCTGTTGACAAAGTTGTTTCATTTGAACTTTCCCGTAGTCCCACCATTGCATCAGACAGGAAAAATCACTTTTCCTCTGTCTAAAAGCAGTCCAAAAAAACTTTAGAGCCTCTTTAAAACTCTGGTCGTGTGTCAAAACCGAATTAAAATGCCAGTAAGCGCTCCTAGGCAAAATGTTTCTGATAAAAACACCTCCTAAAAGCAACGAGTGGTCTGTGAAAGCCACAGGCAAAATCTGGCACGTCCTAAACACGTTAAAATGGTGCTTAAAACAATAAAAACGGTCAAGACGAGCTAAAGAGATACGGTTTTCTTTAAGGTGGGACCACGTGTATTGCCTGGAGCCTGCGTGCATCCTCCTCCAAACGTCCACCAGGCCGCAAGAGGATACCAGCTGCCGCAGAGCACGCTGGGCCGCTGGATGAGGCTCCGCGTGATTGCGGTCCAAAGACTCGTTTTCTGTGCAGTTGAAATCCCCTCCTATAAAAACATAATCTTCAGACCCACAATCACCCAACCTCTCCCCAATTTCTTCTAAAAAACGTTTTTTCTCTGCATTGGCATTTGGAGCATAAATATTAATAAAAATCATGTTAAAATCATTAAAAACTGCTCTGACTAAAATACACCTTCCCTGAACGACATGTTGAACTTCCAAGGAGTTTGGAGTGAAAGCTTTTGAAAAGAGGAAGCCCACTCCTGCACTCTGGGAGGTGCTGTGGCCCAAAATGGCCTCCCCTTCCCACTCCCTGTACCAGTCTGCTTCATTAGAAGGATCACTGTGGGTTTCTTGCAAATAAAACACATCGATTCCCTTCTGGTGCATTGTCTGATACACTAAAGCACGTTTTACGGCTTCTCTTGCCCCATTCAGGTTCAAAGATGCTATTTTTAAAGTATCCATGATGGGCGAGAAGTTAAAAATAAAACAGCAACAAACTAAAACAAATAATGAAGTGCCTTTGTGTAACATAGTAATCAGAGTTGTTTTCTAACTTTTGACATTATTTTCTGTAATCTGTAAATTTCCTGAGCAGTAAAACCTGATACCTCCTTGTTCCTGATGTGAAATTTAGCTGAAGAAAGAAAAACTTTCAAATCAGGAAAAAAACTATCCACTTTTATGCCTTTCTGCCCTTTGTTATCCTGGAGGAACGTGAGAAAAGCCTCCACTGGGTACCGGGGCTCTGTGCTGGTTGTCTGTGAAACAGACATTTCACTGGTGTCAGAGAAAACGCTGTCACAGTCACTGCTGTCCGACTCCTCCATCCTCTCTGCAGCCAACTTGCTCATCTGCCTGCTGGCCTGCACAGCATCCACCACATTTTTCCTTTTAGCTCGCCTCTTATTGGGGGCTGAGGCCCCCAGCTCCATCACCTCTTCGACCGCACCTGTGTCTCCCTCCACACCAGCTCCTAAAACCAGCCCTGCACTGGTACTTCCTGAACCTTTATTCTCACTATCCTCCTCCACCTCAACTCCCGCTCCCTGATTTTCACACATCAAACCCTTGCCACCCACCTCCCTCTCCTGTTCAACCTGCTCCCCGTCTCCCTCCCCCACCTGAGTCTCACCACCACCACCACCACCACCACCACCATCACCACCACCACACACCCCCGTGCTGCTTTTCTCCACACACACACCATCCTTTGATTCTTCACTGTCTACAGTCTGCACCTCAACAGTATCAGAACGTTCTGCAGCGGGCCCCCCCACAGAGGCGGGCTCCCCCGCGGCAGTCCCCGCAGAGGCGGGCTCCCCCGCCGCAGCGGGAGCCCCCTCCGCCCCTCCCACACCCGACAGGTCCGCAGCTGCGGGCTGCTGCTCATTAGAGCCCGGTGCGCTCGGCCCAGCTCTGTCTGGACACATTTTAACCAGGTGTCCCTCCTGGCCACAGCCAAAGCACTTCATGTTGGAGGACGATGCAAACAGGAGGTAATCAAACCCGTCCAGCCGCACATGAAAGCGCACATCCAGCTCCTCATCGTGCTTGTTGAGCACCATGAACAGCTGCCTCCTGTGAGACACCACGTGTTTTAATAAAGGTGATTTACACCCCGTCAGCACCTTTTTAACGGGAGACACCACCTTCCCATGTCGCGACAGCTCTTTAATCAGAAAGTCATCACTGACAAACGGAGGGACGTTGGACAGTGTGACTTTTCTCGCCGGCAGCGCGAGCGGCGACACCTGCAGCAACAAGCCATTAACTGATATCCCCACCTCCACCAGTCTCTGGACCTGCTCCACTTTCTCCACAAACACCACCACAGCCCCGTTCATGCGGGCTGCAGACCTAATGGACCCATGTCCAACCACCGCCCCCACACCCAAACAAACCTCCTCCACGCTGCACGCAGAACCAGCACCCACCTTGATGCCGTTCTTCCGTGTCAGCGTGGAGAAAGCACACGTGCTCCCCACCACCATGGCGTCTAGACGCCGGTGCACCTGACGGCCACACCCTCGTTAAACAAACTTTCTGTAAAACTATTAAACTAATAAATCACCAACTAAACAAATAACATGCCAAGAAATACCCCGTGAAAGAAGTAAAGGGACAGAAAAAACGAATGAATGAAACACTCTCACTTTCTGCTCCTCCGCTCTTCCACACACGTCCTCTCTCCAGAAGAAGAAGAAGAAGAAGAAGAAGAAGAAGAAGGACTTAGTTTGGAGTTAAAGTAGGGAAGAGATTAAACAACAAATTATCAGTATTTTATTTTATTTTTATTTTTTTTTCTTCTTTCGGCTTTTTTCCCTGCGTTAGGGGTCGCCACAGCGAACTGGTCGCACGAAGATTTGGCAGTTTTTTTTTTTTTACGCCGGATGCCCTTCCTGACGCAACCACAGACCACCGAGCAACCAACAGACTGTTTACAATCTAACTAATCAAGTTTTTGTCCAGTAGCAGCAATGTGGCTGTATTTGTCCTCATTATTCACAACCTCTTCTTGGTGGGACAGGTCCTGGAACAGTTCAGAGTTCAGTTCAGTCATCACACACTTCTTAGCTGCAACAGGTGATCTCTGGTGGATTTCCCTGAAGTGGAAGAGAGATGCTACCTCTGTGGAAATACTGGAAATAAAACACAGAGGTAAAAAAATAAGTTAATAAGATTATGATTTTAAATTATAAATTATAAATAATAATTATAATAAAAGAACAATACCTCTTTAACGGTTGAATCTCTCACTCATCATCAGGGCAGGGCTTAAATCAGCTCCAGGACTTGTTGACAATCAGTTTTAGTTTTTTTCATAAAGAGCTGAACTTTTTGACTTAAGTCTTGACGTGATGGATGTCTCATAGCAAGGATCAACTGTGCATAAAAAACATTCAGACTTAGATTCAGAGCTTTAAAAACTCATACAGTTTGTATTATTGATCTGGACCAATCTAAATTACCTGATGAAGTTGTTTAAATGCAGCTGTGTTGTTAGCGCACTTTGTAACAGCTGCTTTTTCTTCATTCACGTTCGGATGAAGTCGTTTCAAACGAGTTCACGTTAGACGTGTTGCTGGCTGCTGCAGAGCCAGTCTTGTGAAACAACGTCCACACACACAGCTTTGTGTGCTCGTCTTTTAACAAGAAAACCATAATGTTAACAAACAGGAGACCGTAGCGAGAAGCTAACGGCTAATGCTACGCGTACTACGCGATAATAGCTCCATGCTGAAACGCACCCAGGAAATTTTGTTCCGCGGCGCATATATAATAATAATAATAATAATGAATTCAATTTATAACGCACTTTTCATTACTGAAAATCTCAAAGTGCTACACACATTGAATGCTACACACATTCATAAACCGGTAGCGGCAGACTACCATGCAAGGTGCTTTTCCAGACCTACCGGGAGCAACTCAGGGTTGTGTCTTGCCCAAGGACACAACGACACATGGCGTGGGGAACCGGGACTCGAACCGCCAACTTTCAGATCGGGGGACGACTGCCATTACCACTACGCCACGGCCGCCCTATATTAACTTTCAATGAGTGAAAAAATAACCAAAACGGTACGGAGGTGGACCGAACCGAACGTGCTTTACAGAAACGATTTGGTACACCCACTACAACCGTTACATGCCTAGTATATACATGTCTGAAACCATTACTCAGACTGTGTTTTAGTAAATTATAACCCATAGAAACTTAGGTAAAACAGACAAGCTGTTTCAAAAGGAGGGATATTGAAGACTGTTCCTAGAAATAACTAATAATAATAATAAAGAATAACAAACTACTAACAATAATGAAAACTCATAAAAGGGAAACAGCTCATACATTGATTAGATCATCAGTTATACAAAAATAACTTCTTAGATTTTTATATTCAAAACAAACAACAAAACACCAATCATAGCCATTTAAAGGATCATTTAAGAAAACCACATTGAATGAAAATTGGCATGTTGTACTGTAGGATAAATCAGAAGCCTACAAACCACATTGCTTTTGTATATATCGTTTAATAAACAGGTATTTATTTTCTGTTTGAAATGTATGTTTAACAGATCCCAAAAAAATGGAGGACGCCCTTGAAGTGGATCAAATCAAAAGGTTGTTTTGAAATGTGGTGGTTCTATATTTTAAATAGGGTTGGGCATCGGGCATCGAGAATCGAGAATCGTTCGGAACCGGGACTAACTGTCCGGTTTTACCGGAATCATTCAAAATATTAATTTGCGATTCCTATGTTCGATGCTAGTTAGCCGACCGGAAGTAGCCGCCGCCGAAACCCAACGAAGAAGAATCCACCGGAAGTGTGCATCCGAGATCGAAAGCTTACTAATTAATAAAATGACCAGTCAGGTCAGTGCAGCACTTGCAATAATTTTCTATCATGCATAGGAGGGTGGAGAAGTAAAATAGTGTCCCGTCTTTGACGCGTTCCACCGGATTATTTTCGCTTCGTATCCGACCGGAAGTACAGAGTGGTCCGTCTGCAAAATGCTCCGTCGAACTTTTCGCTAATCGTTACCTCTTCGGCTCCATCAGGTAAATAAATAAACTATAAACTACATCTCATACCAACATTAAGGCAGCTAACGTTATACTCCGCTTAAAGCGGTAAGTCAGCTCAAATACAAACACGATGCTAATTTTAGCTTGTATTTTTTTCTTAGACCCCTAACGACCTGAAATGGCTTCACAGTGTTCACCAGTGACTGTCCAAGGTAAAAACGTCAGAGTAACTGAATGAAGTGTGCCACAGAACTGTTACAGCATATGTTGTGAAAAGGTTGCATCCCTTTTCAGATGTGAATTCAACCATGGATTGCACTTACATTGCACTCAAATCCAACACTTATTAACATTCTTAATCCATTTAAAGTTCTCTGTGTCTTTTAAAATGTTTTAATGTCTCTAGTTTTCAGTATTATATAATTTCTGTTTATGTTCTCTTTCATTCCATTATGAGTGAATGTCACAGTTTGAAGAATTATTGAATAGGTTAGTTAGGCAATAACAACAGAGCTAATAATTGTACACATTCTCAGTCTTAAAAATGATTTAATAATCTCTTTTTACTGATAATACTGATAAACCTGTTGTTTGTTTAGGAACTTCCTGCAGTCTGTCCAGAAAGTCTCCACTGGAGGAGCGTTTTGCTGAGGAAGAGGCACAACATAATGTCACAGCTCCATGTCCATGAAGAAACAAATGGAGAGAGGGCTGCAGATACCAGGACATCCCACCAGCTGTTCTGTCTGAGGATCCTGCTGCTGGTGGTGGAACCAGGTTAGCCCATCAGTGGGAGCTCAGTAACATGACTGCAGCATCAGACACTGGACAATATTATATGTATAATAATAATAATATATGTTGGTGAGTCCTCCATGTTGGCTCTAATCTGCCCTGTGAGAAATTCATAGTAAATGTAACAAAAAGGAAAAAGTTCATAGCATTAAATTCAAACAGAAGTTCAAATTATTTCATCCTGAAATAACTCTGGCTAACTACTGTAGCTTTTTTATAACATGGAGTTAAACTCAAAGTAGTCTCCTCAGATAAATAGTGTTACCATTATTTTTATATTAAAGTTTCTGTTAACTTATTATTTTTATATTTGATTGTTTTTTGTTCAGTGCCCTGAGACAACTTCTGTTGTGACTTGGAGCTATACAGTATAAATAAACTGAACTGAATTGAATTGACATGTCTTTTTTTAACCCCGCCTACAAAAAGAATCGGAATCGAGAATCGAAAAGAATCGGAATCGAAACGAAGAATCGGAATCGGAACCGGAATCGCTCAAATTCAAACGATGCCCAACCCTAACTGAGGGCTCTTTAGCTTAAAAATAGTTTCCAGCTTAGAAATGGAGATGGAGAAATTTAA
>JBBPBX010065046.1:0-20071 GCA_038048925.1 Garcialebias charrua | reverse complement strand
CATTTTACTAAACAATGGTTACACTCCACTGCATGTATAAAAATATTAACTTTACCCACACGTTGGAGGAGTTACTTCCGCTTCCCTCGCGCTCTGTCGCGCTGCAGAGTTTGTTTTTGTTTTTTTACAGAGTTCGCTGTCGTCTCCTCCCCCTGTCTATCCTGAGGTTGTGATTGGCCAAAATGACGCGCTCCACCAAAGATGTTTTATTGTTGTGAAGATGCATTACTCTGTCTTGAAATCCAGTCGGGGGAAATGATGCATTCTAATCTGCCACGGGTCTTTCAAGTGGAGAAGACGAAAATAAGTTCCGGAACGCACCTTACGCTTAAAAAAAGTCCCGGTACTGTCAGGGTTAAATTTTAGAAGTGGCGGAACTGGGTACCGGTGAGTTCCGGCCCACTTAAAGCACTGGTTACAGTTCATGAGAGAACACAGATACATCAATAAACTTTCAGAAAACGCGTAGGGCCACCAGATGATATATCTGTGATCTTTATGATGGGTACATAAACAGAGCTATAGAGTGACAATGGACACGTTAACTTAGCTTGATATGTCAAAGAGACACTATCATTTATTTAAAATGAATCAACTAAATTAACACCATTACACTTGATTGACAGGATTTCACTTTCTTGTAATTTAAAACGTCAGCACACTTAAATTCAACACAACAGACATAAATACTAGATGTTAAACATATTTAGTCTGTGGACATATATTGGGTAAACTGAAAAAGAAAAGAATCCGTGAATTTACTATTCAATCTGAATAAGTAAATTAATTAAGGTAAAGAGGTCAGTATTAATACTGACCTCTTTACTTTATTAATAGTGGACTTTATTAATAGTGGACCTACCCAGGGTCAAACTAAGGTTCTTGAACTGTCCAGTGATGACCTTTACTGACCTCTCAGTAAAGCAAGACATTTACTACAAATTAGTCACATAGTCACCAAAAGAGACTATTTCTATCTTTGATTTTAGGCTGATGAGATCAAAAGAATAACTTTTGTCATTTTCATGATGTGTGCTTTTAAGCTATGTTATTCTGTAAGAGTTTAAACTGTGTTCACTGCTGTGTTAAAGTTGAAATCTCGGGTCACATAGACCAGACGGTTTTGTTTAGAGAGTCAGAAGACAGGTTAATCCGTTGTTTTTCATGAACAAGGCTCCAGCTTCTCTGTCTTTTCCTAAACAAATCTCCCTCTGCTCTGGCTGTAACCTTGGGTCGCGATAACACAAGCTCACTCCTCTCTTTGATCCTGCTTTAAGTTCTAAGCTGTGGCTGGAACGAGAGAGTCTGCAAGAGTCTGCAGAGTTTGGAAGGAACCAGCAGGTTCCTCAGAGTTTCTGGGAACTTCAAAGAGATGTGAACTTTTCCAAAGAGCTGAATGACCACCAGTCACACGCTAAGGACTCGTCATCCAGCTGGGACTGATAACATGTTGTTATGGGTCCACTTTGAACGAGTGTAAGCTCAAAAACTTTGTTTATTCCTTCCTGGAATAAGTTTATCTTGAAGTCAGAGGCCAGGAGCTGACATATTCTCTGATGACCAAGCGAAACCAGGAGACGTTGAAACGTAAACTAAAACCAGTTTTGGACGTGCTGGGACTAAAGGACTCTGTGCATCTGAAGGCTGGTGTCATTTCTTTATCAGACTCGTCGTCGAAAGGTAAAGAGCTGTTTACAAAACGTACCTGGATTTTAGCAGAAGTCGGAGGAGAAGTGTCACTCTGGTATCATGCTCACGATAATTTCTTCTTAAATCTTTCCTCCTATTTCTTTCCCCTCTCAAACTAAGCTGGAAACTATTTTAAGTTAAAGAGCCACAGACTAAATATGTTTAACATCTAGTATTTATGTCTGTTGTGTTGAATTTAAGTGTGCTGACGTTTTAAATTACAAGAAAGTGAAATCCTGTCAATCAAGTGTAATGGTGTTAATTTAGTTGATTCATTTTAAATAAATGATAGTGTCTTTGACATATCAACTAAGTTAACGTGTCTGTTGTCACTCTATAGCTCTGTTTATGTATCCATCATAAAGATCACAGAAATATTGGATAAACTGAAAAAGAAAAATCAAAAATTATAATCCCATAAAGTTTTTGGAAATACCATACTGTTCGGAGGTAATCCCATTGCGAAAAGCTTATAATCCCTTGGAAAACTGAGTCAGTTAACTCTTGGAAAACAAAGTCTGTGATCCTTTGGAAAACAAAGTCTCATAATCCACAGTGGTAATTCCACAGCAGTAATTCCACAGCAGTAATTCCACAACGGTTAGTTTTGTTGATTGATCAGCAACAATTGTTTTCATAATCAGCATGTAGAGGGGATCCCTCGATTGACGCAGAGGAGGCGACCCTTGGATGAAGGTTGAAGACCAAGCGTTGGAGCTGCAGGTCCCCACATCGAAGGTTGTTGGCTGGTTGGTTTCCAGTCAGTGCCACTCTGGTTCTATGTGTCATGCAATTATGTGGTTTTTTAGGTGGGCTTATGATTGGGATTTTACATTAGGCCTTACCTATATGCACCTGGTATGTAAGCTATCATGGTTTAGATCAGCTACACTTACCAATTAAGGGGTGGATCAATTCTGTAAAATTAGATATAGGGATTTGTACCTATAAAATTTTGGAGGGCTTCTGTAACGAAGGCCTCTAATTCCAAACTATTCCTCCATTCATTACTTAGTTTAGGTTAAACTAAAATAAAAATGAAATATAGTTTGATCTAAATGTCTGTTGTCTTTTAGACGATCGACGTAGGATTTGGTATTCCTAATAAATTTTGAAGTCTATGGCGAGACTCATCAAAATGAATAGATAATCTAGAATAGAAACGATCGAATCGGTTCAATTTAGAAATTGTGAGACCAGTGTAGTTTATGGTACCTTGAGTAGCTTTAAACTACATTGACTCTTCGACGATTGAGATTTAACAAAACGAACTGCATGTTGGCATAGTTAAATCCATATCATTCATTAACCAATGTTAATACAAAACCTTTTTGGCTGGGAGTGTTCAGAACCAAACAATATCTCAACTTATGACAACAGTAATGACTAAACAACAAGGAAACAACGTTTCACTGCTTCGACACACTCTTGTCGTCAGATTCCAAAGTGCAACACACAAGAAAACAGGTCTCAACTTTATGACTGAGGTCAAATTAAATCTCGTGGATTTAAACGGTTGTTAAGGTTAGTTTTTTGTTGTGGGTTTTAGGCTTAGCGTTTCTAAGTTCAAATTGGACAATGCGACTTATAGGGTGGGAAATACAGTAGTTTAAACCTGATTAGTTTATTTACTAACTTGTGTTTGGACGACCTTATTATCCCATGAAGTCGGTGAGTTTGTGAGATCTTTGTCTTTTGTGGAGTCATTGAACGCCTTGTAAGGTTTGATCTGATTTCGATGTACCCATTTAGCAATTGGCTCTTTGCGGCCTTTGCTGATTTTGATTTCGTAGACGACTGAGGACACTTTGTCTGTTATCAGATGAGGTCCAGTCCACCTGGGCATTAGTTTGCGGGCGAGAGTTCCGGTCTCGGACCCTCCTTTCCCGGTTGCTGGGGCGAACGTATAGTACCAGACTCTGTCTCCCACTTGGAGTTCATTGTGAGAGGCCTTCTGGTCATAGTACGCCTTACGTCCTTCAGCGGATCCTTCCAGGTTTTTCTGGGCGAAAGCAAAAGTGTTTCTGAGGTGTACATTCAAATCTTTGTCTTTGGCATGGCCTAACATCAGTTATTTGTGTGGTCTGAGTCTTTTTGGAGTCATTGAACGCCTTGTAAGGTTTGATCTGATTTCGATGTACCCATTTAGCAATTGGCTCTTTGCGGCCTTTGCTGATTTTGATTTCGTAGACGACTGAGGACACTTTGTCTGTTATCAGATGAGGTCCAGTCCACCTGGGCATTAGTTTGCGGGCGAGAGTTCCGGTCTCGGACCCTCCTTTCCCGGTTGCTGGGGCGAACGTATAGTACCAGACTCTGTCTCCCACTTGGAGTTCATTGTGAGAGGCCTTCTGGTCATAGTACGCCTTACGTCCTTCAGCGGATCCTTCCAGGTTTTTCTGGGCGAAAGCAAAAGTGTTTCTGAGGTGTACATTCAAATCTTTGTCTTTGGCATGGCCTAACATAAAGTGGAACTTTTGTTTAGTTAAATTTTCATCCAATGACTTAGCAACAGAACCCCATAAACATTAAACTGTCTAAAGTCTCCAAGTTGTCAGAGAAGGCATCATAAAAAAAATTAGCAGGTTACTTTCTGTCCTTGTAGGCTGCTGTCCTTTAACAAGTGAAATGACAAATACAAACACATCCTCTGGTATGTGTTGTTTCTGTTTGTGACTTATATAAATAATGTGTGTATGCAACAATGGAATGTAATAATTGAATTAAAAATGAAACCATTTCAGTAAGGCACCGTTTATTTTCTTACCCAAAAAATCTGGTTGAAACATCTTGTTAACGTGCAAACTTCAGCTGAATTTAATCAGTATCTTTAAACTTCATATCAAAATGAGAAAAGCTTCTGTTGTAATCATCTTGACGTGCAAAAACAGTAGCATAACTTTTTTCTGTGTTTGAACCATTCTTCACTGCACGACTGTTTGCGTGTTTCTGCCTCAATTAAATCTGATTCTGCTTGTGAGACATTTAAAGATGTTTTGAACTTCTGGCAGGACTCTCTGATGGTTTGGATGGAGACTGGACAGGGGCCAAGGTCATCAGCTACGTCATCTGCTGGAGGGTCCGGATTGAGAACTGTAGCCAGGGGCACAGCATACCTCAAAAGAAAAAAACATGAAGCTTTAAAATGTAGACAAAATGAAGGAATTAAAGAAAAATAAAGATAAGCGTTAGTGGTTTTTAAAGTTTACTACTACAACGTGCAAAAGGGTAACAATGGCTCCATGCTCAAAATATCCTTGTGAAGACCAGCAGTGATGGGCTTAGTCCGGTCATCAGGATGTCATGGGTCAAAACGCAGACTGTTCAGCGTTCTCTTGGAAAACTTTTCGATGCCGATGTCATGCCTTAAATGACACCAACATGAAAAATGTGGTTGATATCAAAAACATATTATCAAATCTGTTTGTAGAAGTGTTTTTAAAAAAATGTCCAAAAACTACTCCAGATCTTACAATTGTAGAAAACATTTAAAACCGTACATATGTCATTGCATTTATTTCTTATCTAGTGCCACTAGAAAACAACAATAATTAACGCAATACAATAAACTACAATTGTACAATGTTGAATAGTTTTTTGACTGGAATAAGACAAAACAAGTGATATTGTATTATTCCAGTTGTTGGTGAAGTTTGACTGAAAGTCACCTTTCTGGGTATTTGTGTTATAAGCATAATGTGAAATTTCTTCAGGAACACTGATTAAACTCACTTTAAAACTTGCAGCTCATCCCAAGTAGCAGGTGCAGTTCGTTTTTGGGCTGTCCAATGTACAAGGCAACTGGGTGCAGGTTGGTTTTGAATGTATTTCCAACATGGTTGCAGCCACCTCCTTATCTGCAAAAACAATCACAAACATAATATACAACCATATTGTATGTGTCATTATGGAATTCGCATGCAAAATATATTGTTTGTAATATATTTAAGATTTTCACACATTTAACTTTACGTCTAATAAAGTGTAAGCTGTATAAACAGCGTGTCAAAAGTGCAATAGTAAATATGTTATCAAACATAATAAAATTTTCCCAGGAAAGCTAATGAATTTATCTCTTGGGATAGTTCTTATTTTTCACATCGCAACATCACCAATTGTCTCACTCTCATGTTTAATTTAAGACATAGTTTACAGAAATCAAATAAGAAATAAGGACGCTACGAACATTTGTGTGACTGACTCAAATATCATGTTTTTGTTTACATACTGTGCTAATACTGACGGCTCTTATGAAGACATGGCGCTAGTTATAGCAGCTAACAGAAGATGTTAAACCTGTAACAATAACCAAATCAGTCTAAATATCAGAACTATTGGTGTATGAAATTTAAAACATTTATTTCTGACACTTGGATATAACGTTGTTGACAACTACTGTACACAACAGTTAACTCACCCTGCTGGACATTCGCAAAAAGCCTGAAGGATTTCCCCATTTTCCATCAGCGCACACAATCACCTCCTCTTGTATCCGCAGCACAATGTTCAGGCATTTTGACCAGTAGTTGTCCACTATTTTAAGAAACCAAGCTTCTAAATTACAACTCGCTATCATTACAAAGCTCCTCGGCTCGTTCCTACTAGCCCCTACTTCCTATTTCGATTTGACGCGGCATTTTGCCGTCCAATCAGAATGTTCGTTTCAGGCGTGCTTTGCGTGATGACGTCAACTGGTAAAAGGTCTATTACCTGCAGCTAGCATCCCCTCAGTGAGGACTGAACTAGTCAAAAGGCCTTCTCTTACTCCACTCCTGTATCCTGGAATTCCTTGCAAAAAGACCTGAAGTTGTCTACTTTGACCTCTCAAAGGGATTTAAAAAAAATTAAGTTCATGGCAGACATGCTCTTGTTTTTAGTATTTTACATCGTTTTATAACGTAGCTGTTATTGTTTTGTTTTCATTAAATTTCTTTTATTTCCTTTTCCTTTTATATGCTTAATATGATTCTCTATTGTTGTCTGTACCTCATCTATGTTCTATGTTCAAAACAGGTCTCTCTTGTAAATGAGTCCTTGAGGCTCAGTGAGACTAACCTGTATAAATAAAAGTTAAATGAAAAATCAGACTCTTTACAAAACTCATCCTTCACAGTCTCAGCTGGCAAGACAGGTTCACCATTCCATGTGAAGGCTGCCAGAACACCAGAGCAGAGATTGTGTGTGAAGTGGTGCTATAAACAGGAAGCATGAACTGGTGACATGTGAAGTTGTTATACATTACTTAGCAATAAATCTGGGCTCTGCATTACCACAGAGAACCATGTGCATGCTTGAATGTTGCAAAGGGGGAGAAGATCAATTCTGTCAATGTTGTGGAAAGACACACCAGCATTACTCTTAACATCATGGTGCGGGGGTCATGGGTTACCTCTGGTAGTAGTTTGGGGGACCCTACATCAGTGTTATCCTGTGTACTGTATGCATATCTTACCATCCAGCACACTGGTCTTTCAACAAAATCACAAACGTGCTTACCAGTATACAGTATACTGTCTTTATCTCATTGTGGTCTTTTGAGTCATTGAGGCTCAATGAGACTTCTTCTTTCGGCTTTTCCCTCTTCAGGGTCACCACAACGAGTCATCCTCCTCCACCTCCCTCTGTCCTTTGCATCCTCTGTCCTCACTCCATCGGCTTTTCCCTCTTCAGGGTCACCACAACGAGTCATCCTCCTCCACCTCCCTCTGTGCTCTGCATCCTCTGTCCTCACTCCAACTACCTTCATGTCCTCTCTAACTGCATCCATATATCTCCTCTTTGGCCTCCCTCTTTGTCCTTTTCCTGGCAGCTGCATTTCTAACATCCTTCTACCAATATACAGGGAACCCCCGACCTACGAACGAGTTCCGGACCTAAGGACCGTTAGCAGCTCGATTCTGCCGTAGCTTGGGGGTGAAAATAGCATCCCGTTCGTAGGTCCTGGTTTCGTTCGTAGGTCGCGGAAATAATGCTAACGGAGCGCCGCACACCCATTTATCGGCATGAGACTGAACAAGCAGACATACTGGGCCATAAACATGCACAGAACTTTATTTACAAACACTTATCTAACACATTACACCACACATTCATCCATAAACACACATAGTAACTGTACATCAGTAACTTAACATCAGAACTGTAGCAAATCAGCAGCAAATCAGCAGGAACTCACATCAGGACAGCACATGATGTCAACAATGACACATGAACACTTCTCAAAGTGCAGCTTTTAACATCAGAACAGCAGCAAATCTGCATAAAACCACATGTATCCATCCACCCATCCATCCATCCATAAATCCACCCATCCGCAAAATGATGTCAACCATGAACCATGAGCACTTCTCAAAGAGCAGTTTTTAACATCAGAACAGCAGCAAATCAGCAGCAAATCAGCAGGAACTCACATCAGCAAAATGATGTCAACAATGACACATGAGCACTTCTCAAAAAGCAGCTTTTAACATCAGAACAGCAGCAAATCAGCAGGAACTCACATCAGCAAAATGATGTCAACAATGACACATGAACACTTCTCAAAGAGCAGCTTTTAACATCAGAACAGAGTCAGAGTCAGAGTCAGAGAGTCAGAGAGTCTTTATTGTCATTTGCACCGCATGTGGTACATGAGATGAAAACGAGATTATGTACACGAGGTCCCAGTTACATCCAACAACAAATGAAAGAGAAAAACAGTAATAACATCGAGAACTAACTAAGAAAAACATCAACTAGTAATACACTAAGCCTAATATAGTGGGAATAAACAGCAGCACGAACATGAGTTTGTATGAGCAGATGGTCACAGATGGTCACAGATGAACACAGCAACAAGAAAACATATCAGCATCACCATGATGTGATATTTTGCAGTGTTTATTTTAATTTTATTTTTATTTATTCATGAGTCTAACAGCCTCAGGGTAGAAGCTGTTCCTCAGTCTAGTGGTTCTACACTTGATGCTCCTCAACCTCCGTCCTGAGGGGAGTGGGGCAAAGAGTGAGTGTGCTGGATGAGTGAGGTCTTTCATGATACAGGTGGCTCTTTTCCTGCATCTAGAGGTGTAAATGTCTGTGATGGTGGGGAGACTGACTCCAACAGACTTCTGTGCAGCCTTCACCACTCTCTGCAGAGCTTTTCTTTCTTCAACTGTGCAGCCTCCATGCCACACGTTGATGCTGGAGCACAGGATGCTCTCCACTGCACACCTGTAGAACGAGGTGAGAACTGGGCTGCTCAGACCGGCTCGTCTCAGCCGTCTGAGGAAGTAGAGTCTCTGATGACCTTTCTTGATCAGGCTGGTGGTGTTGTTGCTCCAGCTGAGGTTATCATTCATGTGTACACCCAGGTATTTGTAGCTGGAGACCACTTCCACTGCAGACCCACCTATTATCAGTGGGGCATGGGTGTGTTTGTTCCTTCTGAAGTCCACAATCATCTCCTTTGTCTTCTTCACATTCATGTGAAGATTATTCTCTTTGCACCAGCTCTCCAGGTGTTCCACCTCCTGTCTGTAGCTGGACTCATCATTGTTTGTGATGCATCCCACCACCGCTGTATCATCTGCAAACTTAACAATATGACAGCCTGGAAGTGTGGCTGTACAATCATATGTGAGCAGAGTGAACAGAAGGGGGCTCAGCACACATCCCTGAGGAGAGCCAGTGCTGAGGGTTATGGTGGAGGAGGAGAAGTTGTGGATCTTCACGGACTGTGGTCTGTCTGTTAAGAAGTCTAGTATCCAGTTACAAATAGAGGGGCTTAGTCCAAGTGTAGATAGTTTGTCTATCAGAGTTTGGGGGATCATGGTGTTGAAGGCAGATGTGAAGTCCACAAAGAGCAGACGCACGTATGAGTCTTTCTGATCCAGGTGGGTGAGAGCAGTGTGGACCACGGAAGAAATGGCGTCCTCTGTTGATCGGTTCTCACGGTATGCGTATTGATGAGGGTCCTCGTTGATGTTGACGGTTGCCTTGATGTGGGACATGACCAGTTTCTCAAAACATTTAGCGACTATCGGGGTGAGGGCCACTGGTCTATAGTCATTCAGACCAGTCACTGTGGAGCTCTTTGGGACTGGGATGATGGTCGCGGTCTTCAGGCAGGTGGGAACTGACTCCAGTGCAAGTGAGGTGGTGAAGATGTCAGCCAGCACCTCACAGAGCTGGTCCGCACATTCCTTCAGAACTTTCCCTGGGATGTTGTCTGGTCCGGTTGCTTTATGAGGATTAATCTTTCTGAGACTGCCTCTCACTTCTGCTGCGGACACCCTGAGATGCTCTTCATCTGGTGATGAGGTGAGTCTGGTGCTAGCAGGTCTGTTTGGATCATCAAAACGTGCATAAAACTTATTGAGGGCATCAGGCAGAGATGGGTCCCTGGGGCATTGTTTGTTTTTGCCTTTGTAGTCTGTTATGCATTTAATACCCTTCCACATGCTCCGTGGGTCTTGTGAGGTGAACTGTCCCTCGATCCTCTGTGCATACGTGGCCTTGGCCTTCTTAATGCCATCCTTCAGTTCATTCCTGCTCTTTCTCAGTTCCACTTTATCTCCTGACTTGAATGCAGTGTCTCTGGCTGCTAGCAAGGCGTGAACTTCTTTATTTAACCAGGGTTTCCGGTTCGGGTAGGATTTCACATATTTTTTTATGGATACATTTTCAGAGCATGTACTGATGTAACCCAGGACTGAGGAAGCGTACAATTCCATGTCCACTGAACTACCATCAGTGGCTGCTTCTCTGAAAACAGACCAGTTTGTCCTCTCAAAACAGTCTCTCAACATGGGGGAACTATCTTGAGGCCAGATTGTTATTTCTCTTTGTTCCGGCTTCCGGCGCCTGAGTGGAGGGAGTTCTCTTGGGGCCAGAATCAGAGAGTCGTGGTCTGAAGATCCGAGCGCTGGGCGTGTCTTCGCCGTGTATGCCCCCTTTACATTTGTGAAGACTTGGTCGAGCGTTTTATCTCCTCTCGTGGCTGCGAAGACGTTCTTATTGAAGGCTGGGAGGGACACCTGGAGATCCACGTGATTGACGTCCCCGCAGACAATGAAAAGCCCCTCAGGATATTTACAGCAGCAAATCAGCAGGAACTCACATCCATCCATCTATCAGAAACATGTAACCATCATGTTTCTGAAACCAGTGCGTTGATGTGTGTCCATGTGCATGAGAAAGAAGTCCATGAACTCAGAAAAAGCTAGAAGCAGTAGAAAAATGAAACAATTGCCTTACTTTGACTGAAGTGTAGGTAGACAGATGATGTTTTTCTCATGATCAAACCTGCATCTGATGGAACTGCTTAGCCATTGCTCAACAATGAATGTTGGGAGCATTTTAGGCCAGCTGTTAGTTCAGGCAGGTGTCAGTTCAGGTCTGTGGTCCTGATGTGAGCAGGTCTGTGCATCAGATGAAGTTTTTTTGTTTTTGACAGCAGTCATTTAGGCAGAAGGACACAAAGGTGATGGATGGAGGCAACATGCAGGACACCAGAGGCAGGAAGAACAGACGTCCAGGAAGACAGTGTTGCAGGCAGACGTCCATTCATGTAGAACGTGCAAGATGTGTTCTGTGTAAGAATGAACACAAACATGAAAATGTGCAGTTACAGCTGGAAAATTACCTGCAAAGAAAACATGAAAAACACACAGAGAACAAGTTCTCCGTACGTGTGTGGTGTAGGCAGGAGGCTGGAGGACAGGCAGGAGGCTGGAGGACAGGCAGGAGGCTGGAGGACAGGCAGGAGGCTGGAGGCAGAACAGCAGGTGTACGTAGCACCAGAGGCTGTTCCATGAGGCGGAGCAGCAAGTGGAGCTGTTGAAACACACCCACACACAGACGTCAACGCCTGCAGATAACAAAAACACATAGAAGAGCAACTTCTCCTTACATGTGTGGTGTGGTGTGGAGCAGATGTGTGGATGGACCAGGGGGGCGTGCCGCTTTGGAGGCCGTCGAGAGAGAGGTGATGATTACAGTAGGTGTAGATGTAACATAAAACAAAAAAATAAAGTAAAAAAAATTAACATGTCTTTGCTGTACCTTTCTGACGAAGCTGTGCTGGAATGTGAGGGTGGGCAGGTCAGTGATGGGATGGTGGAGCTGGTAGAGAGGAGGGGGAGGAGGAGGAGTAGCAGGCTGTGAACATAAGCAGATACAAATTGATTAACAGATGAAATGTAATGTGTGTAACATAACACAACTCAGAAAAATAAAAATAACATTTCATTACAGTACTGTACCTGGAGGGAGGGAGCAGGGGGGGTGGTTGGGCGTCTTTTACTGGGGAGAGGGTGGGCTGTCCATGGCCTCCTCCTGGCTTGCTGCAGGAGGACTGGATGGCCTTTCAGCTGGTGCACCAGCAGATCCTGGAGGCGGTGCTGTGACCTTTGTCACATAATTGAGCATGCTGCTCTGCACCTGTTCGTGCTTTTTGTCCTCCAGGATCTGCTGGTAACACGCAACATCATGAAGGAACAGCCCGAGAGACCCTGGAGAACCTCTCCCCATCTTCGTCCTGCGCCTCCATCCTCGAGAGGAAGCTGTGGAGCTCTTTAAAGCCAAGCACCATCTCCTTCCTGGTGAAGGTCTTGGCCGGAGGGATGGCCTGCTCCTCCTCTTCCTCAACTGGGACGTGCCTGTCCAGCTGAATCAGGTCATCTGGGGACAGCTCCTGTCTTGCTGCACCCAGCAGCCGTTGGACGTCATCTTGGTCCATTTCTAGCTCCAGTGACCTGCCCATCCTCACAACATCCTCGATTACACAGTCCACCTCCTGGGAATCGTGTACCTCCTGAACAAGCTCTGGACATAGCTTCTTCCAGACTCCGCACATGTTGTTTGGAGTCACACAATCCCAGGAGTGGCCAATGTTCCTCACAGCATCGAGGATGTTGTAGCTACGCCAGTAGTCTTTCAGTGTGAGGGTCTGAGAGTTCTCGGTTGCCTCCAAAGCGGCACGGATGACTCTCTGCAGGTAGTACGCCTTAAACATACTAATAACCCCCTGGTCCATTTGCTGTATCAAAGACGTGGTGTTGGGAGGCAGGTACACTACCTTCACATGGTTGTTCAAGTCGGTGAGACCACGGGGGTGTCCAGGAGTGTTGTCCAAAACCAGCAGGATTTTGAAGGCCATCTTTTTGGTGCGGCAAAAAGTGCGGACCTCTGGTACAAAGTTGTAGGTGAACCATTTTGAAAAAACATCCAGCGTCACCCAAGCCTTTCTATTAGAGGCCCAATAGACTGGAAGCTATGTTTTATCAACATTTTTGAAGGCTCTGGGTTTTTCAAACTGATACACCAACAACGGCTTGAGTTTGCAATCACCAGCAGCATTGCCCCCCACCAGCAAGGTCAAACGCTCCTTGCCGACCTTGTGGCCCGGTGCGGTTCATTCTTCCTTACTGATGTAGGTCCTGTCTGGCAAACGCTTCCAGAACAGCCCTGTCTCATCGACATTGAACACCTGCTGGGCAATGTACCCGCCGTCCCTGATGATCTCAGCCAGTTGTTCTGGGAATGCCGCAGCTGCCTCGTGGTCAGCACTGGCGGCCTCACCTGTTTAAATGCACACAAAATTACATGGTTAAGCTGTTGTAACACTGTAATAAAAGGAAAAATGAAAAAAAAAAATAATTCGTAAGTCGTGGACTACCTATACCTACAGTATTAAAAAATAAAAATGAGAAATTAAATACTCACCCTGTACGCTGATGTTGTGGAAGTTGTGTCTTTTCCTGAAACGATCAAACCATCCTTTTGAGGCGTTGAAGTTCTCTGGTCCATCCAACTCCCCTGACGTGCTGCTTGAAGTCCCTTCTCCTGCGCTCTGTGAAGACGTGCCTTCATCCGGATCGCTCTGGGAAGATGTCCCTTCACCCGGATCGCTCTGTGCACCCCCTTGCCCCTCCCCCACTCGTCGCTAGTTCTTGCAGCCTGTGATAAATCCTCCTCGCCTTCTCACATATCACCGCCATGCTAACTGGGATCCTACGCTGGGTGTTATCCTCCAGCCATAGCACAAGCAATCTCTCCATCTCTGTAATCCTACCTGTCCTCTGCTTCGTTATAATAGTGGACCTCATGGGTGCCGAAGCACGAACTTATTGTAAAATCTGCTCTCTGTCATTCTTAATGGTCCCCACAGTCAACTTTGCTAACCCAAGCTTTACTCCGATTGCTGTCGGTGTCATGCCCTAATCTGATAGTGTGATGATTAGTTTCTTTGTCTCCAGCGTTATTGTGTTACGAGGTTTCTTAGCCTCGGCCGCATCCGCGGACTTTCCTGGTCTCTTCGGAGCCATTGTTCAAAAAAAATTAGCTCACGTGCTAACGTGCTAATTCCTAAGGAGCAAAAATGAAAATTAATGCTAACGTTGACAAATGAATGCTAATGTGCAAACGTTTGCTTTTGTCTAAAAATGATTAGGTTGTAATTTAATACAGTACTGTACCTGTCCATTCGTAGAAATTTGAAAAATTAGCTCACGTGCTAACGTGCTAATTCCTAAGGAGCAAAAATTAAAATTAATGCTAACGTTGACAACTGAATGCTAACGTGCTAACATTCGCTTTCGTCAAAAAATGCTAAATTTAAATTTATTACCTGTTTGTTCGTTGTGTTGTTTGTTCGTGGTGTTGTTTGTTCGTTTGTTCGTTGTTCGTAGGTGTTCACTCTCACTCGCCGTAACTAAACCACGAGGGACAAAATGGCCGCAGCCCTTTAAATAGTACCGCTTTACCTGTATTTTTCCCTCCGTTGCCAGGTGCACCGCGGCTGTGTGTACATCCGCCGGAAGCCCAGCCCCCATTCTCGCTGGCGGTACTTTTACACTGTCATGCGCCAACACACAACAGCCAAGGAAATCCCCTCCCCCACCTTGACGCTTGCCGTACTGACGCAGTTATGCCGTAGCTCGATTATATACTTATAATTGGGCTCGTTCGTAGGTCTCGCATCCAGTATGCCGTAGCTCGATTACATATTTTTAACTTGGTTCGTTCGTAGGTCACGTACTTTTTGCCGTACCTCGATGGCATTTTTTTAAATTGGCTCATTCGTAGGTCCGGGTTGCCGTAGGTCGCGGGCGCCGTAGGTCGGGGGTTTCCTGTACCCACTCTCCCTCCTCTGGACATGTCCAAACCATCTCAGTCTGGCCTCCTTAACTTTACTTTACTTTTGCTAGTATCACTCAGCCCTCTGTGAATAGCAAACAACCATCAGGGTGCTAACGATCCATCGTTAGGCTGATGGTCCTCCTTGATCATGTGAGCAGCAGGTTTCGGCTGTCATCAGCAAACTTGATCCACTAGCACTTTGAGATTTTTATTAATGAAAAGTGCGGTATAAATTGAATTCATTATTATTATTATTATTATTATTAATATTATTATTATTATTACTAGTGTTGCCAGGTGTATGATAATTGTGGTATTTGTATGTCCAATTTTTACCTCTATGCAATGTACGATCAATAATCCCAAAAAAGGCCAAAAATAATATAATTTGACCATTCCATGTATGTGTGGTTGTATTCGGTTGCCATCAGCCTGTTGCATCTGTCTGTTGGAGTTTGGGTTTTTTTGTGAACGCTGAAGGCATCTGGACATTCCAGCCAATTGTGCTTTACTAAATGTGACCTACGAGTGACGTGTATGCGTTTGCCTCAAAACAATGGCCATGATTGGCTGAATAGACTGAGCTTAATACAGCATCTCAGACTGAGGAAGTCTTTCGGACGAAAGACGAAACTTTTCTACTTTTTTGTTTTGTTTTGTTTTTTTGAATGCCCAGAGGACCAGACTTAGCCTTTTTAGAGGTGTTAATCTTGTTAAATTCTTGTTAAAGTCCTCCTGTGCACGCTCCCGTGGCTGCCATTTGGCAGCCAATCAATTTTGGGGACAACACCGGCTCACATTTCCAGGTTGACAGCGGTGACGCGTAACAAACACGGCACATCAGTGGTGACGCATTAATGAATTTTTCCACTTTATTAGACATTATTGGACTGATGCGACTTGTATGATGAAAAATGCAATAATTAAAACAGACCAACAGATGAGATCAAGCAGGGATCCCTGTGGACTATGATGTTTGCAGATGACATTGTGTTCTGTGGTGAGAACAGGGAAGAGGTGGAAGAGAGATCTGAGAGGTGGAGGTATGCACTTGAAAGAAGAGGAATGAAAGTCAGCCGTAGTAAGACAGAGTACATGTGTGTGAATGAGAGGGAGGCCAGTGGAACAGTGAGGCTACAAGGAGCAGAGGTCACAAAGGTGCAGGACTTCAAGTACTTGGGGTCCACTGTCCAGGAAAATGGGGAATGTGGTAAAGAGGTGAAAAAGAGAGTCCAGGCAGGATGGAGTGGATGGAGAAAAGTTTCAGGAGTGATTTGTGACAAAAAGGTGTCAGCAAAGGTCAAAGGAAAAGTTTACAAGACAGTGGTGAGACCAGCTATGTTGTATGGTCTGGAGACAGTGTCATTGACAAAAAGACAGGAGAAAGAACTGGAAGTAGCAGAAATGCAAATGTAAAATCATCTGGTCTCTCTGTGCACAAGCAAGCATACAAAGAACATCAGAAAGCGTACGCCTATTCGCTTAAAGAAGCACGCTCCAAATATTATTCCAACATCATCAACACCTGCCCTGGAAACTCTAAACAGCTCTTCTCCACAATAACTCATCTGCTTAATCCCATTAAACAAACTCATGAGGACTCTGTTCAAAAATGCAACCTGTTCCTCTCATCATTTAAAAACAAAGTTGACACTATCAGATCTCAGCTCCACAACCTCCCTGATCTTAGTGTACCATCTACCCGTCTGCTTTCTGGGACCCTGAGCAGCTTTGATGAAGTCGTTCAGAGTGAGGTAGAGACCATCCTCAAGAAAATGAAGCCTTCATCCTGCGCCCTGGATCCCTTCCCCTCGTCTCTCATAAAATCCAATCACTCTGCAATTAGCCCATTAATCACACAAATAATAAACAAGTCTCTACAATCTGGTCATGTTCCATTGCCTCTAAAAACTGCCATCATTAGGCCTCTTCTGAAAAAATCTAATTTGGATCCCGACATTTTTTCTAATTACCGCCCAATTTCCCACCTCCCATTTCTGTCCAAAGTGCTGGAGAAAGCAGTTGCTGCTCAGCTGCAGGAACACCTACAACAACACTCTCTGTATGAGAAATTCCAGTCTGGATTCAGAGCAGCTCACAGTACTGAGACTGCACTGCTGAGAGTAACAAATGATGTCCTCATGGCTGCTGACACTGGTTCTCCCTCCATCCTTGTCCTCCTTGACCTCACTGCAGCCTTCGACACTGTGGACCATAATATCCTCCTCCACCGTCTTCATGTGGAGGTCGGTCTCTGTGACATTGTCCTGGACTGGTTCAGATCTTTCCTCTCCGATAGGCTGGAATGTGTTAGCCTTGGCAATGCCACTTCCCAGACAGTCGGTGTCTCCTGTGGTGTCCCTCAGGGGTCAGTTCTGGGGCCCCTGCTGTTTTCCCTCTACATGCTGCCTTTAGGTCAAATTATCAATCAGTTCAACATTTCTTTTCACTGCTATGCCGACGACACACAGCTTTACATCAGGACTGGAACATCATCATCATCCCTATCTCCGTCTTCACTCACTGTTCTCTCTGCCTGCCTGGAGGAAATAAAGGCATGGATGAATCAGAATTTTCTTCAATTAAACTGCTCGAAGACTGAGGCCATATTGATTGGCACCCCTCACCAGATACAAACATCAACTTTAACAACAATCTCCTTCTCTGGTCAAGACATCCCCCTCTCCACCTCTGTTACAAATCTTGGAATAAAAATGGACTCTCATCTTACATTTGAAAATCACATTAAGCATCTGTTTAAAACCTGCTTCTTCCATCTTCGAAACATCTCCAGACTTCGCCCATCTCTGACTTTTCCTGATGCTGAGAAACTCGTCCATGCCTTTGTCTCCTCCAGGCTCGACTACTGCAACTCCCTGTTTATTGGTATCCCTGGCAAAAACCTTCAGAAACTTCAATACATTCAAAACAGTGCAGCTAGGATTCTGTTGAGAGTTCGTAAATTTGAACATATTACACCCATTCTCCATAACCTCCATTGGCTTCCTGTCACCTACAGAATTCAATACAAAACTGCTCTCATTACCCATCAATGCTTGCACGGCACTTCACCTGACTATCTAAAGGACATTCTTGCACCATATTCATCCACCCGGTCTCTACGATCACAGAACAGTAATTTCCTTTATATTCCTCGGACCAAATTGAGGACCATGGGAGACCGAGCATTCTGTGTGGCTGCCCCCCGCCTGTGGAACTCCCTCCCTGATGACCTGAGAGCTCCACAGTCACTGGTTGACTTTAAAAGCAGCATAAAGACCTTTCTTTTTAAGCAAGCCTATTCTGCCTCCACATGATTTTATCTTTGATCTTAGCTGATATCATTATTGATTTTACTTGATTTTATTGATTTTACTTGTTTTATTTTATTTATTTTTTAAGCAAGCCTAATCTGCATCCACATGATTTTATCTTGATCTTAGTCGATATTATTATTGATTTTATTTGATTTTATCACTTGTTTTATTTTGATCTTTGCTTTATTACAATTTGTAGCACTTTGAGATTTTTATTAATGAAAAGTGCATTATAAATGGAATTCATTATTATTATTATTATTATTATTGAAAAATATATGAACACAATATATTGTAATATATGTAATAATATATAAGGAATTGCCGCTTTTAATATATTGAAAAATATATTAGAATATATATCTACACATATATGCCAAAATATAACAAAAAATATATCAAATAATATATTTAAAATATATTGTAAAATATATGAATTTAATATATTTTATGGTATATTAACCAATATATCTAAATATATTTTGCCATATATTGAAAAATATATGAACACAATATATTGTAATATATGTAATAATATATAAGGAATTGCCGCTTTTAATATATTGAAAAATATATTAGAATATATATCTACACATATATGCTAAAATATATGAATTTAATATATTTTATGGTATATTAACTAATATATCTAAATATATTTTGGCATATATTTTTTTTACATATGTGGCTATTCTTTATATATTATATAATATATTGCATTATATATTACATTGGTACATTTGTCAATATATTTTAGAATATATATATATATATATATATATATATATATATATATATATTTCACACATGCTTTTGAACAGTTAAACATTTTAACAATACACTAAATAACAGGATACAGTATTTAAAATGGAACTTCACTTTTATTCATTTACACAAAAAAAACTTTTTAACAAGTTATTATTATTATTTAAATTATTCAAATTCAATTTAAATAGCATATATTTATTTTAATTACATGTCATTTATGCATATGTAATGAACTAAATTAATCAAAATGCATAACATTTATGCAATTCCTTTCCATTCATACCAACAATCTTAATGAAGCAATCAGTTGTTGTTCTTTCAACATCTTTATTAAACTTCAAATCATATTAAATACACAAAATTATAATATCAAAATTAAAGTTTCACTTGTGCATATTCACAAGACCATAGGTCCCATTTTGGCCATACTTTTCCTAAAATATTACAAGTAAAAAAAATAAAGACTTCACCTTAGTGGATTTTGTAGAAACTTAAGCACCTTTTAGAACAAATCTTTGTAACACTTAACTCCACTGAATCTGGAAACAATTCAAGAAAAAAAATCTGGTTTGAGCTGAGGTAATACAATATGTCCCGCTAAAACATTTTAGAAACCAACCATCTATGAACTTGCATAAGAACTCACCTACACAGCCACATTCACACATCACTTCCTGTTAAGTGCTTCAACATCAAAAGAAAAAAGAAAGAACATTAAACAGGTATTTTCCTGACACACCCTTCAAAAACTATAAGGGATTTAAACAGTCTGTATGATGGAGAAACTGACAAAAAATCAGGTAGCTGTGTATGTGCATTATTGCCAGCCAAATCACTGGGGCAATTTGAGTTTCAGTGTCTGTACTTTTGGTGACAGCTTGGCTGAGTCCAGGTTCATCAGGATTTTCTGGTACACCTCGAATGTACGGGTCAGGCTTTTCGGATAGCTCAAGTTGAGTGCATAGATCAGTCCATAAAGCATCACGCACGCATGGCTGACACTCTGTAGGTTATGGAGGACTTCCACACCTTCCAGCACAACTCCAACATCAGCAAAGTGTCCATTACCTGGACCATCAGGACCACGACCCTCTGCTCGGACAGTGTAGATGCCCATGGTCTTCTCCGCAATGTCTGCCTCAGCCTCTCTGGATTCAATGTCCTGGAATATAAAG
>JBBPBX010065045.1:0-20071 GCA_038048925.1 Garcialebias charrua | reverse complement strand
CTATTTTTACAAGGGTCGGCCCAATAAATTTAAATATTGTGCGTAATTTCAAAAATATAATTATAAATTCAAATATGCAGTTCGCACAAATAAGGTAATCTAGTATACAAAGATGATAGGTTGTTTTTATTATTTTATGATTGTTTTAAAATATGATATGTGGCTGCAGAGGTTCACCAGCGACTACACCTCTCCTTCCCCAACCTTTGAATCCACACTCCCTATATATTTCATAAAGGGACCCCAGATGTTTTGAAACAGTGATTGTTTCCCCTTTATAATGTAAGTAATTTTTTCCATTGGTAAGGTTGTGGACAGCTCATTAATCCAGTCACTGAACCGTGGCTTGCTGGTATTCTTCCATGTCAGTGCTATGACTCTCTTTGCAAGCAGTAAGCACAAATCCATAGCGTTAATTATTTTCCTGGACATATGATGTCTATTAGGGTAAAAGCCTAAAATGAACAGTTTAGGGTCAAGTTCTACCTTTATACCCAGTATACTCTCTAGAGCTTGTTTAATCTCCCTCCAGAATTGTTGAACTTTATTGCATTTCCAAATGCAATGGAAAAAAGTTCCCCTTTCCTCACCACATCTGGTACATAAGTCTGGAATGGCACCATTGTATTTATTAAGCTGTTCTGGCGTCACGTACGTCCTCATCAACCATTTATACTGCAATAGTCTCAGGCGTGTGTTCGTAGTTTGTGTTTGTGCTTTAGCACACATCTCTTCCCAGACCTCAGTTGGCAAATTCTCCTGTAGATCTTCCCTCCATGCATTAAGTCTCCTTAAAGATGTTTCGGAGGACTCGTCTGTTAACATGCTGTATAAATGGGAGATTATTCCTTTTCTGGAGTGGTTTTTTGTCATTTCAATTTCCAAGGTGGACAGTGGGGGAACAAACTCGCACTGATTTTGAGATAATCTAATAAAATTTCTCACCTGTAGGTATTTAAAATAATGTTTATTTGGAATATCATATCTGGCAGTTAACTCTTCGAAGGACATCAGGACCCCATCATCTGACTCCCCAAGGTTTCCTATTGTTTTTAAACCCTTTTCAGCCCATTTCCTAAAACCCAAGTCTGCCCTGCCTGGAGGGAACAGTTGATTACCCCATATTGGACTAAAGCGTGACAGGGGGGATGAACCACCTAAATATTTATTAACTTGGTACCAAACTGAAATCATATTTCTAACTATAGGATTTCTTGTGTTTTTTTTTCAAATGTTTAACTTTTGCTGAATATATGTATTGAGGTAGAGGGAGAGGAACAGAAGACCCCTCAATATCCATCCAAGGTATAGAGGAATCATCTGTAAAATAGTACATCACAGTTCTCAACTGAGCTGCCCAATAGTACCAAAGTGGATTGGGGCACTTGAGTCCTCCTCTATCATACGGTAAGTACAGGAGTGATAAGCGTAGTCTCGGTCGTCTATTATTCCATAAAAACCGTGTAAAAATATTCTTTAGAGATAAAAATAAATTGGAAGGAGGCGGCAATGGGATATTCTGAAACAAATACAGAAGTTTGGGCATTACATTTGATTTAAGAATATTAATTCTTGCTATAATTGATAGGGGCAAGTGGTTCCATCTATCTATAGATGCAGTTATTGATTCTACCATTGGTTTATAATTAACCTCAACAATGTGACTTATATAAGGTACTATCCTAATCCCCAGATATGTAAAACAGTCTACCTTTTTAAATTGGAAAGGATTCCCGACCTTATTTCTTTCTTCTGAATTAAGTAGCATTAATGAAGATTTGTCTTTATTTACTTTATATCCTGATATACTACCAAACGTATTTATTAGATCTGACAAGGCTGGAATGGAATTTTCAAGTTTTTCCAAAAAGAGAATGATGTCATCAGCAAACAAAGCAATTTTGTGTTCCATTTGGCCTATTGTTATGCCAGTTATATTTTTATGAGATCGCACCGCAATGGCAAATGGTTCAATTGCTAGAATAAACAATAAAGGAGAAAGGGGGCACCCCTGCCTGCAACCTCGCTTGATTTTAAATGGTTTTGATATGTTTCCATTTGTTATTATTTCAGCATAAGGTTCATTGTATAGAAGTTTAACCCATCGACAGAAATTTTCTCCACAACCAAATCTTTTTAATATCTCAAATAAATAGGGCCATTCAACTCTATCAAATGCCTTTTCGGCATCCAGGGATAGTAAGGCGGTGTCTGTTTCATCTTCCGAATGATAAAGAATATCTAGAACTCGTCTCACATTATGGAATCCCTGTCTATTTCCAATAAACCCATTCTGGTCACAGGGAATTATATTAGGTAGTATTCTCTCTAGTCTTCTAGCCAACAGTTTACAAAGAATCTTTAAGTCCACATTAAGAAGACTTATTGGTCTTAGGTTTTCACATTTGTTGCAGGGTTTACCAGGTTTTGGCAGCAAAGTTATCAAAGCTCCTCTTAGTGAGATAGGAAGAATTCCCTTTTCAAATGAGTCTATGTACATATCAAAAAGTGGAATTAGCAGTTTAGTTTTAAATTTCTTATAAAATTCTGTTGGCAGCCCATCTGGTCCTGGAGTTTTGCCTATTTTCAAGTGATCTATTGCTATAGAAATTTCCTCCTTAGTAACTGCTACATTAAGATCTACGTTCATTAAATCTGATATATTGGTCATCTGAAGGGTGTCTAGAAAAACATTTTGCTCTTGCTCCTTATTTGTTATGTCTGAGTTGTACAATTTTTCAAAAAATACCTTAAAAGTTTCATTGATTTCTAAAGGGTCAACAATAAAGTGTCCCTCGTTATTTTCAACTGAGATAATATTTTTCTCATTTTGTAATTGTCGAATGCGCCAGGCTAATAATTTCCCAGACTTTTCCCCTTGATCATAAAATGTTTGTTTAAGGCGTAAAACTTGTGAGGCTGCTCTAGAGGCAGAAAGTTCGTTATATTTTGTTCGTAGTAGCAAGAGTTTACTATGGGTTTTTGTGCAAAATGTTTGATAATATTCCTTCTCGAGCGACTTAATCTCTGCTGCTAACTCTTTAGTTTTTTTGTTGGTTTGTTTTGCCTTGTAACTCGTATAGCTAATTATCTGACCTCTTATATAAGCCTTGAAAGCTTCCCACCTTGTAGAGGGTGGTGTTTCATTTTTGTTAGTGTCAAAAAAGAGGTCGATATGATTATCTATAAAAATTACAAATTCTGGGTCAAGGAGCCATTTTTGTTTAAATCTCCACCTAGGAGGGTCTCTTTGAAGTTTTAAGTCTTCATATATTAGTGTATTTGGAGCATGGTCAGATATTAATATGCTTTCGTAGCCACAATCCTTTATTTTGTGGCCCAAATTGGAGGAGATTAAAAAGTAATCGATACGTGAATATGATTTATGTGTGCTTGAGTAACAAGAGTACTTTGAATCCTTGGGATTCATATCTCTCCAAATATCCCTCAAATTGAGCTCTTTCATAAAATGTTGAATTGTTTGTCTACTTTTAGAATGAGAGTTGTCAATACCCGAGCTTCTATCCAATTCTGGGATCATTGTACAGTTGAAATCCCCGGCTATAATATAACTTCCAGGTAGAGATGAGATCATAAGAAAGAGATTTTGAAAAAAAATTAGATCATCTATATTTGGAGCATAAATATTTACCAAATTTATTTTTTCTGAGATAAGTGTGCCCTGTAAAATAATATACCTCCCCCGTTCTGTCATTGATTACCAAGATGGCGGCGCGTGCAAACGTTGCGGCTTCTCTCTCTCCCAGCAACACGGTGCTTTCGTCTGTTTTGTCCTGCACGCCGCAACTTGCCGGCACGTCTTTGTCTTGTCTACGTGTTCAAGAACGCAAGTATAGCCGTGAATTCCTGCTTGATGTCGGAAAAACCGCTCATTTGGGAATAAACAGCGAACTCCAGGAGAAGCTACATGAGCTCGAGGAGGAGTTACGTGAGCTTCGTGACTGCGAGCTGCTCTGGAAGCCAGCCCCGAGTTTCCCTTCATCGCACCCGCCGTGGAAGTACCACAAGCGGCGTGACGCTTCACCGCGCCCGCCATGGAAACGCCACAAGCGGCGTGACAGGAAACAGAAGCGGGGTAAGCGCGGAGGTATCAGAGCTAGGCTAGCAGCTAGCCCACACAGGCCGGCTATTCCATCCATGGTTCTGGCTAACGTGCGCTCCTTGGACAACAAATTGGATTATATACGCCTGCTACGAACGACACAAAAGACTGTGAGAGACTGCTGTGTGTTTGTATTCACGGAAACGTGGCTTAACAACAACGTTCTGGACCATGCTATTCAGCTGGAGCAGCTAACATGCTACAGAGCGGACCGAGCTTTCATCAAGGGAGGTAAGACTCGCGGAGGCGGGCTCTGTGTTTACATCAACAACGCATGGTGTCGTGATGCTGCTGTGGTCTACAAACACTGCTCACCTTTTGTGGAGTTCATGACTATTAAATGTAGACCGTTCTTTTTACCGAGGGAGTTTACAGCTGTTTTGATTGTTGCTGTATATATCCCTCCAAGCTCCAACAGCAAAGATAGAGGTGAGGCACTAAATGAACTATATGTGCACATCAGTGAGCAACAAACAGCCCACCCTGATGCTTTTCTCATCACGGCTGGTGATTTCAACCATGCAGATTTAAAGAGTGTATTACCAAAAACATACAGAAACATAAACTTTGCAACAAGAGGAAACCACACCCTGGACCAGGTTTACACCACCATGAAAAATTCCTACAGAGCCGTCCCCCTCCCCCACATTGGTGCTTCGGACCATATCTGTGTCATGCTAAAGCCAGCATACAGGCCGCTGGTGAAAGTCACAAAACCAGTCCGCAAGCAGATACGAGTGTGGCCAGAGGGGTCTTCAGAGGCACTCCAGGACTGTTTTGACACCACAGATTGGGGTATGTTCAAAGAAGCTGCTACCACAAACAACACCACATGTCTCCAGGAGTACTCAGACACTGTATGTTCATACATCACCAAGTGCATTGATGATGTAACCAACCTTAAAACCATCACTGTTCGGGCTAACCAGAAGCCATGGCTGACAGCTGAGGTTCACAGACTCATGAAAGCCAGGAATGCTGCCTTCAAAGCGGGAGATCAGGTGGGCCTGAGGGCAGCCAGAAACAACCTGGACCGGGGCATCAGAAAGGCAAAGAGGCAGTATTCTGGGAAAATAGCTCACCGTTTCAAGGACAGCAGGGATACACGCAGTCTGTGGCAGGGAATACAGACCATCACAAACTACAAACCACCCCCCCAGACCTGTGACAGCTCAGCCTCTGCGCTGAATGAACTGAATGAGTTCTTTGCTCGGTTCGAGGCAAGTAACAGCACACCAGCACATAAACTCCCCCCCTCTCCTGATGGCCAGGTGCTGACGCTGTCCTCAGACAGCGTAAGGCGATCATTCATCAAGATTAACGCCCGGAAGGCCTCTGGTCCTGACAACATACCTGGTCGTGTGCTGAAGGACTGTGCAGGGGAACTCGCAGCGGTCTTCACGGACATCTTTAACATCTCACTGAGCCAGGCCATCGTCCCCACCTGTTTCAAAGCCACCACCATCATCCCTGTCCCAAAGAAGGCAACGCCCGCATGCCTCAATGACTATCGCCCAGTAGCACTCACCCCCATCCTGATGAAGTGCTTTGAACGGCTAGTCATGAAAAGCATCACATCTGTCCTCCCTGACTCCCTGGATCCCTTCCAATTTGCATACCGACCTAATCGCTCAACCGACGATGCCATCTCCTCTGCCCTTCACACAGCTCTCACACATCTGGACACGAAGGACTCCTATGTTAGAATGCTGTTCATCGACTTCAGCTCGGCATTTAACACCATCATCCCCCAACAGCTCATCCTTAAACTGGACAGTCTGGGGCTGAACACCTCAATGTGTAACTGGCTGCTAGACTTCCTGACCGGGAGACCACAGACAGTACGAGTCGGGAGTAACACATCTAGCACCATCACATTGAACACAGGGGCCCCACAAGGATGTGTGCTGAGCCCCCTTCTATTCACCCTGCTAACACACGACTGCACACCATCATACAGCTCCAACCACTTCATCAAGTTTGCGGACGACACAACAGTGGTGGGTCTCATCAGCAACAACGATGAGACGGACTACAGGAACGAGGTGAGCCGCCTGGCCTTGTGGTGCGGACACAACAATCTCACTCTCAACGTGGAGAAGACAAAGGAGATTGTTGTGGACTTCAGGAAGAGGGATGCCCAACATGCCCCTCTGACCATCAACAGCACCGCAGTGGAGAGAGTAGACAGCACCAAGTTCCTGGGAGTGCACGTCTCAAAGGACCTGTCCTGGAGCAGGAACACTGCAGCACTGGCAAAGAAGGCTCACCAGCGTCTCTACTTTCTCCGCAAGCTGAAAAGGGCTGGAGCTTCAACCCCCATCATGAGCACCTTCTACAGAGGTGCCATAGAAAGTGTCCTGACCAGCTGCATCACTGTGTGGTTTGGTGCATGTACTGCATCCTGCCGCAAGAGCCTCCAGCGCATTGTGAGAGCAGCTGAGAAGATAGTCGGCACCTCCTTCCCCTCACTGCAGGACTTACACAGCAAACGCCTCACTCGGAAAGCCCACTGCATGGCAGGTGATCCCACACACCCACTACACAGCTGCTTCAGACTGCTGCCATCAGGGAGGAGACTGAGGAGTCTCCAGGCTCGAACCAGCAGACTGAGAGACAGCTCTGTTCATCAGGCAGTCAGGATGCTAAACACTCTGCCTGCTCTGCCCCCCCTCCCATTTGAACTGCCTTAACACTAAAACTTTCTCACACATTACCACAAAACACAAAGATTTTAACACTGGACTCTGTGTCATCAAACGGGTTATTCACTAAACTCTCGGTCATGTGCTCATACAGTTTGCACTACTTCTCATACTTGCACTAATGTTTGTATTACATCACTGCCTATAATCATAATACTGTTTACATTCTCTGTTTACATTTATTAATACTGTTTACTTTTTTTACTACTGCTTACATGTAATTACTACTGTTTACATTTACACTACTCTAATATCTACACCACTGCTGATACATATACAGTGTGCTCTGAACGGTCTTATTTAGGGATGCCCAATGTGCCTTACTGCATATGCCACTTTTTGCCTCTATAACAACATCAACTACTACCTCATACATATACTGTGTACATTAACTCATACGCTGCTTTGCCACTTTGCAAATGTCAATGCTAGAAACCTTTAGTTTATTTTAGTTATACTTTTTATACTCTTTTTTTATACTAGTATGCAAAAACTCAGGACAGTATTATGTTCATTAAATGTTTAATGTTTTAGTTTTAGAGTTGGTGTAAATTTTCATACTCTTATACCACTATGCAAAAAACTCAGGACAGTGTTAGTTTTACTATTTTATGCTTATGTCTATTATTATATGTTTCAGTGTTTCAATGTTTAGATGTTTACTGTTGCACCGAGGGACTGAGAGAAACGCAATTTCGGTCCTGTGTATGTCCTGTACAGTACATATTGCAGATCTGACAATAAAGTTGACTTTGACTTTGACTTTGACTTAATAACCCTTGTCACATAAAATGGTATGGATTTATGAATCATGATCATAACCCCTCTTGCCTGAGAATTAAAGGGTGCTGAATGTTTGTTTATTCTAGTTTAGTCCATGTTTGTTTACTCAGTTTAATCTCCAGTCCTGTCATCCTAGTTAAAGTTTTACTTTCTATGTCTCAGGCTTAGTTTCCCCGTCCTGCTCTAGTTAATTGTCCACAGGTGTTTGTAATGATGTTCCTGTCTTGTGTGTGTATATATACTCTGTCTGCCAGTCTGTCTGTGTCGCGTCGTCGTTAGGTACTGCCTAGTCTTGTCTTGGTCCCGTCCTGATGGTTCTGTTGAAAATGTAAGTTTTGCTGCAATGCCAGCTCTTTGATTTATTATTATTAAAGTATTTATTTTGTATACCTCTGAGTCTGAGTCCCTGCCTGCACAACTGGATTCGTACCTGCCTCTGAGTAAATCCTGACAGCATTGTTCATTAAAACAACACTATTAATGTATTATAGAAAATATACATACAGTATGCACACAATGATACTGTAGATCATTGCATTAGGTAATACATTCAGCAAGTACTTTCACTTTAATACTTTAAGTATTTTTAAAAGCAAGTACTTTTTTACTTTTACTTAAGTAAAAACATTAATATAGTACTTCTGCTTTTACTAGAGTACGTTTCTGTCTGTTTATTTGTACTTTTACTACAGTGTTACAGTGTACAGTGTTTGAGTACTTTCTCCACCACTGCGGATAGCAATGTTTTTATAAGACAAAGAAGTGAAAAGTTGTATTTATAACGGTTTCAAACGGCTGATTGTCCCTGATGAACACTAAAGGGCCGTAAAGTTACTGTGAGCTTACAGGAGCATTTCAAACTATTCTGACTAAATAAAAGACTTTACAAGGATTTTTAGTCTTTGTCAGGAACATCTGTGGTTATTGATAGCACCAAAATAAAACATTAAAATGTGGGGCTGATTTTAGACCATCAAAGGGTTAAATGAATGAAACATTTATAACTGAATAAATTGTGAAGTATCAGGGAATGATTTTAGTTGGACAAACATAGAAAACCTCCAACAGCTGCAGTGAACTGACCTGAGAACCTCCAGTCTACAGTTTGGACTCTCCAGTCCAGAACAAAGTTGCTTCACCCCAGAGTCAAACAGTTTGATGTAACTCAGGTCCAGTTGTGTCAGATGGGAGGGGTTGGACTTCAGAGCTGACGCCACAACTTCACAGTGAGTCTTTGAGAGTTCAACATTAGCAGCTCTGTAATGATAAAAAAAGTAAAGTGAGTTGTAATAAAATCAGCCAATCTGTCTGATAAACACAGACTGAAATCATCTGATGACTAAACAGTGATGCCATCATGTGATGAACATCTGCTCTTCACATCTGGGCTTCATCTCATCCCATCTGACTGTGTTTGACATGACACAGTGAATCTCTTGGGTCTCTTTCAGAGCTGCAGACTTTTCAGGACATTCTTTGTTTTACTTTAATCTGCAGATGAAGGAGGAACATGGCGTTACATTTCTGCTTCCATCATGTCCACAGTCTGTCAGTGGATCTCCAGAGTCAGAATCAAGACGTCTGCTTTAGAAAAACTCTTGGACTCTTTTCTAGTTGTCACTTCAGCTCAGAACATTTGGACTGAGTGGAAGTCAGTGAGCAGTTCCAGGTAGAAAGATGATCTGTTTGCTTCCTGTTCCTGTCAGCTCCAACTGTTCACGTCCACACGCAGGACAATGCTGCTGATATCAAGCTCTCAAGGTTCACAACATGTCAGCAGGTGCTGATGGTGGAAGGTTCTTGTTCAGCTGAGGGGAGACATGGACCGATGCTTCAGAGTCATGGAGTCAACACATGAAGTTTAGAGGAAGATTCAAACTACGGTATTTCAAACTCACAGCTGCTCAAACTAAAGCTGCCTTGTGGTTCCCCTTCAGTCGGTCACTGCAGTGCAACACAGAATATATGGGAATTGCGCCACGCGCGGTTCACCTGAAGCATTACAATCACGCCTTTTAAGACAAGTGAGGCGTCTACGTCTCCAGAGGCCACGCCCCTCTGGAATAAAGACGGAGGACGCCTCACGTTCTGCCTCTTTGCGCACTTCACCTTCGCTTGAAGCTGAACTGTTCTGGATTCTTCGTGGGATTTTTCTCTCCGGCTAAACTGCCCGACCAGAGGCGAGCACGCTCCCTACCCAGGGCGTCGCGAGAGAGCACCGTCCCGCGAACTGCTCGGTTTTCTAACTGAGCACCAGAAGAACCGCTGTTTCACGGCTAGCTAGCTTCTGCTAACCTAGCCGCGCGCTCTCTTAGTTAGCTTCGTCTAACGTGTTAGCTCCGTCTAACAGAGGCGCCTTCGTCGAACAGCTCGACTAACTACAAAGAGGACAACTCGATGCCTTCCACCACCAGAATGGCTCCCGAGAAGGCTAAGAGGAAGTCAAAGCACTCGGGCAAGGCTTCAGGACCGGCTAGCCCCGGGTCACGGCCCTGCCCGAACGACTGCAGGTTCGTCATCGCCTCTTCAGACTCCCACGAGGCCTGCCCCATGTGCCTGGGTATGGTTCATGCCAAGGCTGCCCTAACTGTGGAGGTTCCTCCATATTTTCCCCAGTGTTAGTATTTATTTAAATGTTTTCACATAATATATTTAGAATTTTCTTTCTTTTGCATTTTCTTTTCTTTCTTTTTCTTTTGCATTAGGTTGTTTACTAATTTGGGTGCACACAGTTAGTAAAACACCTGATGTTTATTTAGATCATTAACTATTTTGTTTTGCTGAGTTTGAAGGACTGGCTGGGGGAAGATGATTGGTTGAAAGGCAAACCAGGAAGTGGAACAATCCATCAGGCTGCTGGAAGCAGGGGACTTGATGTTGAAGAATCTGCCTTTCTCTACTAATAGCTTAACTGCTAAAATATTTTGGTGTTGGGTTGTTTAGTATTTTGACAGTTGTGTTCTAGTTCAAATGTTTTGATTTGAATTAGTTATTTATGTTTATGTGCTGTTTGTCTTTGTGTCACCTCTGAAGCCTCGGATATAGTTGACGCGTCGCATAGGGCGCGCGGCTAAAGTGACGCAATCGTGAAGTCCCCGCCCCCGCGCTTTGGCCAGCGCGTTGGTTTCGCGCGTGGTCGTGCACCTCCCAGATTTTGAAGCTCCGCAAGCCTAGCGCGCGCGCCGAATTGATTGACAGGTTGGGTAGGGACCTCCCCAACAGCTTCACGCCAGAGCCTGCAGCTGTCTGCGCCGCTGTGGTCGTGGAAACGGCGTCGCGAAGCATGGAGGAATGTTTTTTATGTGATTCAAATGTTTTAAATTCCCCGAGCGAGCGGAAAGTCATTTCTACTTCCGGCACTCGACAAGGCAGGTCGCATATCTTTCTGCTCTTCCCTCCCTAAGTTTTTCCTACTCCCTGCTTGCTTTTCGTCTCGTCTGCGACCCTTCAGCGCTCACTCGAACCAATATGGAATTAATCAATTGGGCTGTTTCTTCAATGGATAAGATTTTTTCCACGAGGCGGACCGTGTCAGGAGAAGCTGTCTGTCCCTCCGACACACACGCGGCTGGATACGTGCTGGACTCGTGGGGTCAGTGGCAGCCCATGTGTCTGTCCGTTCTGAGTGTCGAAGACGTGGAGGATTTGTGGATTATTGGATTATTGGTAGCAACTGCTCTGTTTTTTGGCGTAACCGGAGTTGTTTGTTATCGGAAGCTGAGCGAGGCTTCGGCGGCTATCAGAGCGCTGTCGGGACTGCCTGATCAGCAAAATTCTCTGAACCGGGTCGTGGGCTCCTCATCCCAGCTGCTTTATGAGCTCAATCGCACGATTGGTGCAGTGGTGGACCACCGTGCACCTGCTGTCCGTTTTGGGACTTGTTTGCAGCCACCCAGGATCGATCAAGGGACAGGTGGAAGCTCATGAAAGCGGGGCAGAGCAGAACCACATATTTGGATTTCTTTCGGCCATGAAACAGCACCCACAGACTTGAAGGCGGCAGTGGAAAAGTACACTGTGGTCTATTTGGATAACAAACAAAAACATTATCTGGCTTCTGCACATGTCCTTGAAGCGGGCTGTGGGAATCCATTCTCCTAGAGTGAGAAGTTGAAGAGCCCCCCCCTCCCCTCCCCCTCCCCAGAGATTTCTGTGAGGCTTCGGATAACACCCAGCTGCACACCTGCTGAACTTTGTGTTTGTCTGAAAGTAATCATGGACCCAATCTCCCTGCCATGCCGTATTTCCTTTGTTATTGTACCTAAATGTGCTCTGATATGGTTTTTACTGAATCACGCGGTGTCTTGAAGACAAAATGTGATTCATCTTTTTTAATATCAATGCTGTGAATCCCAGTGTTTCTGCTTGTTTTCCTGCTTTTGACCTTCATCTGGAGACAGATTGGGCCTGGCCGCGCTAAAAGTATATCAACGTGTTGAATAAACATGTCGTGTGTTGATAAAACATATCGTGTGTTGATAAAACATGTAATGTGCTTTGTTTTGCTGCAGCTTTTGCACTCACTCATTTCTCTCTGGATGCCTGCAATACATATTTACGTTGTAATCGGTGAAAATTGATGCAATGTTAATAAAACTCCTTGATTCCTTGATTCCTTGATTCCTTGATTCCTTGATTTGTTTTTGTTGTGTGATTCCAAACAGTTCTTCTTCTACGGTAGATTTCTTCTTCTACACCCTTTCTTGCAACATATGCACAGGTTTTAGAGGGTACTGCCACCTGCTGGTCAGTAAAAGAACAGCACTTTGCCATGCGCTGCCGTGCCACACTATAAACGCATGCACAGTGCGCGCGCAGCACGCGCGCTCCAGCTTGCGGACCAAAGCGCGACTATATCCGAGGCTTTACCCCTCCTTGTTCATGTAGGCTAGCCTTTGTGTATAAATTCCCCTGTCTGTTCATTGTGAAGGTCAGTTGTTTCTGGTTTGTTATCCTGTGTTAGGTATGCCTTAGTTGATGATTTCTGTTAGGCCCATTTTTCTATATTTTGAGATTAGCTGTTGAAGCTTTTTGTTAAAAACTTTTTGAAAATAAATTGGAAATATTTTTCATATAACCTTTGTCCTTGTGCCTTTCTGGTCGGACCCTCACACTAACCAACCCGGACGCGTGCCCGCACTGCAGCCAGCTCCATCTGGCTGTAAGGGAGAGGCGCGTGGAGCTCGTGGCGAAGACTCTAATGGTACAGTCACACCGAGCAGCGTTTTGAACCTCCAAAAAGCTCCTCACGCACGCAAGTGGACGCGCTACCCAGTGTTGTCCAAACTGTAGTGTTGCGGCGGCTTCGTGACTGTGGCGTCGGGGTGTGGGAGGAGCTTACCGGTGTCACTGCACTCCGCCAGGCGAGGAGCCTTTTATTTCCGTCTCTGTCGAGCAGACTTGACTGGTCATGAAGGAATTGTCGCGAACACACAGCTACAATGAGTTTCTCTTCCATAGTCCATGAGCTCGCGGGTCTTTTTTTTTTTTTTTCCGACAAACAATACGTCACATAGTGCGCGCGCACCCTCGTTTCCGCGTCACATAGGGACTCTCCCACTGCCCCCTCTCTTCTGCCCCCCGACTCTCCCTGATTGGTTGACACACCAACCAATCAGGTGGAGTTGAGCGGCGTTTGAAAGTTTGAACCGCGAAATCTTCAACATGTTGAATGCTCGGTTTGGAGGTGGAAGCCGGTTCACGTGCACGAAAAACCGCTCCTCAGAACGCGCAACACGCGTCTGACCTGATGCCAGACGCCAGGAGGTGCCGAAGTGCGTCCACCATTGACTTTACATGGAAGCTGGAAGCTTTGGAGGTAAAAACGCTGCTCGGTGTGACTGTACCATAAAGAAGGCAGGCGCGACGAAGATGCCGCTCCCACCCGAACCGCTAAGGCCCTCAGCAGAGCTCGAGGCCGACGCGATGGAGGGGACCTCGGCCCGGTCCTGGGGGAGCAGAGCGGACCTCGACGAGGAGATGGGGGACAGCTCGGCCCAGCTGAACTTCGACTCACGGGAGCTCCTCCAATCGGACGAAGCGTCTCTCACAGCCTCGTGCGACGCGTCTGACGTGGACGGGGATCAGGGAGACTACGACGGGGTCTCCGTGGACTTTTCACAGGGAGTGACACCAGCTCCGGGCGAGGCGGACGGCTCCGGCACGGCCCTGCTCGAACTTTGCCGCAGGGCAGCTGAGACTCTGAAGGTGAGCTGGCCCGAACCCCCTCCGCGCCAACAACAGACCAGACTGGCTGGCAGCTACTTTCTGGGAAGGCAGCAGGTTCCTACGAGGCACAAAATGCCGTTGTTCCCGGACTTTGTGACTGAGCTGACCCGCTCATGGGCGGATCCGAAGTCTCCACTCTCCGTGCCTTTAGCCCAGTTCCTGGACATCGACAGCATGGAGGCGGCGGGCCTAGGCCGCATGCCACCGATGGATGAGACTTTGGCAGCGTATTTGGCGCCAAAAACGTCCAGCTCAAAGCCAACGCTCCCGAGTAAGCAGTGCCGCACGACTGCGGTCCAGCAGGAGAAGAGCTACCGGGCCCAGGGCCTCGCCGCACGTGCCCTCAACATGGCGTCGATGCTCCAGGCTTATCAGGCAGAGAAGCTGCAGGAGCTCCAACAGTCTACTTCAAAGAAGCAGGCGGCCGACGCGCTGGAGGAGACGCGCAGGACAGCAGATTTCATCCTCCGCCTGACGGGTGCAGCAGCCATCGCCCAGGGTAAGGCCATGGCTGAGCTGGTAGTGGCCCAGAGACATCTGTGGCTCACTTTGACCGAACTGCCCGAGAGCCAACGCTCCGCGTTCCTCCACCAAGCCGTGCAGCCCTCAGGTTTATTTGGAGGCGCCCTGGAGAAGATCCAGCAACGCTGCGACCAGAGGCGCAAGCAAGAGGAGGCCCTCCGTGAGGGTTTGCCCAGAAGGCAGTTTTCCAACCAGAGGGACTCCAGTGGGCACAGGAACGCGCCACAGAAACAGTACTTTCCCAAAAAACCCGCTCAGAAGAGGCAAAACCCAGACTCCGGAGAGCAAAGAACTCAATCCAACTCAGAGTCACGCGGCCGCGCACCGCAGGGTCAGTCCTGGTCCAAAAACAAGTTTGTCCCCAGGCAAGCTGGACAGTCCGGACAGTCTGGACAGCCTAGGACGTCCTCCTCGAGCAGGGATGGGAAGCAGAAGGTAGCCTAACTCCCCAGCTGCCTCTGACACAAACCAGGCATCTTCACCCCAGTGGAAAAAGAAGAGCCGACTGTTGTTCACCACAGACTGCGGTAAAAAGGCCCAGACTGATTGGTCATGTTTGTTCAACGCACAAAACACCTTTTTCCGTGTGTGTAGTAAAGAACAATTATTGTTTCCAAGCAATAAAGACCCAAAAGGTGAAAAGTGTCCTGTTTCACGAACCAGCACAAAAGCACCTCCTTTTTATGAAACCAGGGTCAATAAAGGGGTCACACAGTCGCTCAGCACGGTCTGTCGACTCCCCTATGAGACCGAGAAAAGCACTGGGCGACATGGGGCCACATTATGTGGAACATCCCTGTCGAATAAGCCCAATTCCACCATTGACACAGCACCCACTAGAGGGCGACAAAGGCCCTCAAGTGGAATCAAGCTCCCTGTCACACAGCGAGCACGTGATGCTCAGTCACCCTCCCCTCCTGAGTTCACCTCATATGCCTTCCAGGCTCGCCGCTCACGCGAGAGCGTGGGCAGCTTGCGAACCTTCGCGATGGGTGATGGAAGTTGTAGTTCGGGGATACAACTTGCAGTTCTGCAAACGTCCACAACCCTTTACCGGGGTGGTGACGTCATTGATATGTGCTGCTCGCGCCCAGACGCTGAGAGAAGAAATCAGCTCGCTTTTAAACAAGGGTGCAGTAAAAGTTGTCCCTCCTCAGGACGTGAACAGGGGACTGTACAGCAAGTACTTTGTCGTTCCAAAGAAAGGTGGCGCTCTCAGACCTATTTTGGATCTAAGACGTTTGAACAAGCGACTCAGATCTTTCAAATTCAAAATGTTGACGCTGAGACAGGTGATCCAGTCCGTGCGCCCGGGAGACTGGTTCTGCAGCGTGGATCTGAAAGATGCTTATCTGCACATCAGCATCCGGCCGAGCCACCGGAAGTTCCTACGCTTCGCCTTCGAGGACGTCGCGTACGAGTTCCAGGCTTTACCCTTCGGCCTCAGCACAGCTCCCCGCGTGTTTACAAAATGCCTGGAGGCGGCGCTGTCACCCATGAGGGCTCAGGGTGTCCGAGCGCTGGACTACATCGACGACGTGCTGATTCTGGGGAGCTCCAGAGAACAGGTGAAATTACACACAGAGCGTGTGATCTTACACCTAGAATCTTTGGGTTTTCTGATAAATTCAGAAAAAAGTCATTTATCCCCATCACAGCAGATTATTTTTCTTGGTCTGGAGTTGAACTCTGTTCTGTACAGAGCGAGGTTGTCAGAAAAAAGAGTCTCAGACCTGCAGCACTGCTTAGCTCTGTTCAGACTGGGCAGTATTGTGACCCTAAAATGCTGCCAGCGTCTTCTGGGCCTCATGGCAGCAGGGCTCGTCGCTTTTCAACTCGGTCTGCTGAAAATGCGTGCTTTCCAGATTTGGGTGAGCAGGCAGCAGCGAGGCCCCGCCACCCTGGTACAAAGGATGTCAGTGGACCCAGCCTGCATGGAGGCTCTGCAGCCATGGAGACACTCTACTCACGCCCCACCCCTCCTGAGGCTGACCCAGGAACTGTTAATGTGGTGCAGCTCGCGTCTCCTGTCACTCAGAGCGACGCACGTGCCAGGAGAGCTGAACTACGGGGCGGATGCCCTGTCAAGAGGGGTGCCCCTCCACTCAGAGTGGCGCCTGCACCCTCGCATTGTGAACCAGATCTGGGCACAATACGGGAGAGCAGACGTCGATCTGTTCGCAACCAGGGAAAACGCCCACCTTGCTATGTTTCACTCCATACGGGGCGCAAACACATCTCTCGGGTCGGACGCGTTCGCTCACGAGTGGTCGGCGTCAAGGCGCTATTATGCCTTCCCCCCTGTAGCGTTAATTCAGCCAACGCTGGAGCGTGTGCGCAGGGGGGGCCTCTCTCTGATCCTGGTGGCCCCCAGGTGGCCGAAGAAGGCCTGGTTTGCAGAGCTGGTCTCACTGTTAGCAGGAGCACCTTGGCAGCTGCCCGCTCACAGAGACCTTCTATCACAGGCCCACGGGCAAATCTGGCACCCACGACCGAGCCTGTGGCAGTTGTGGGTCTGGCCGCTGAAAGGAACAAACTGATCAGCTTTGGTTTACCCAACAATGTGGTAAATACAATTCAGAACGCACGTGCTGTGTCCACCCAGACGCTTTACGCGCGAAAATGGCGTGTTTTTGAGATCTGGTGCGTGGAAAGGAATATTGTGCCATATTCCTGTAACATAGCACAGCTCCTCACCTTTCTACAGGACCTGCTGGATAAAGGCCGTTCCTTTTCCACCATTAAGGTCTTTTTGGCAGCTGTATCAGCTTGCCACGAGGGGTGGGGCGGCAAGTCTCCCGGCTCCCACCCTCTCGTGACCCGGTTCATGAAGGGGGTTATGAAGGTGAGGCCTCCAAGCAGGGCCCTAGCCCCACAGTGGGACTTAACTCTGGTCCTGGAGGCCCTCTGTGAGCCTCCTTTCGAGCCTCTGCAGAGCACTAACATTGATTTATTGTCTTATAAGACTGCTCTCCTCTTAGCTTTATGCTCTGCCAAACGTGTTGGGGACCTGCACGCATTGTCAGTTCACCCACTATGCACTCAGTTCGCTCAGGACGGGTCAAAGGTCACTCTGCGACCAAACCCGGCCTATTCACCTAAGGTCCCAACTTTAAACTACAGGAGTTTGGACTTTGAATTGTCAGCTTTTCCTCCTCCTCCTGTTCTGTCCGCAGAACAGAGGCGTCTTAACGCAATCTACCCTGTGCGGGCTCTGCGTGTTTACATGGAGAGAACTAGCAGCTGGCGAAAATCAAATCAGCTGTTTGTATGCTTTGCTGCTCCTGTCGCAGGCAAAGCACTGCCAAGGTAGCACCTCTCCCATTGGGTGACAGAGGCCATTTCTAGAGCATACAGCAGCAAAGGTCAACAGGTGCCCAGTGGTGTACATGCTCACTCAACCCGTGGGCTAGCCACTTCCTGGGCTTTGTTTAAGGGAGTGTCATTAGCAGACATCTGCGCTGCTGCTAATTGGTCTTCTCCTAACACGTTTATAAAATACTACAGCTTGGATGTCACAAATCATGACGTCACACAGGCTGTGCTCTCATCAAAGGAGAGCTGAACGTACTACCGCCTATCTGTCCGGGCCTAATGTTGCACAAAGCATGCATTTCCAGGGCGTGATGGTAGGTTCCCTGGTCCGTGTGTCTTTTGGTCATTGGATTTTGGTTTTCAAAACAAAATCGAAAATCGAAAAATGGATGGTTTTGTTTTTTCGTTTAAAAAAAAATAATGAAAATCGAAAAACGGATGTTTTTTTTGTTTTTCCGTTTTTAAAACGAAATTAGAAAAACGGAATTGCTAAAAATAAAAAAAGGGTGCGATTTGGTTTTTGCGTAAATAAGGTTGTTGTTTTAATTTGTAGCGATACCGGAAATGACGTACCGGAAGTCGCCAAAGAATTTTTTTTTTACAGCAGATGAAGACGGAATAAAAACAAAACATTCCTAAATAATAGGCAATGGCTGCACTTGAACCGTTTTCTGCATTGATTATCGAACTTTTTGAGAGAGGAAAACCACACTCTGAAATCAGTAATGTTTTGCGTCGCCATGGCGCTCCACATTACTCGGTAATGAGTGTCAGAAGGTTTTGTATGGAGCACAACTTGCGAAGACACAACGAGTTGGACGCCGATTTGGAACGTGCTGTACTTTCTTCAGTTTTCCAAGTATGTATCAAAGTTTATGGACAATATACTGCGATAAAATGAGCGAAACTTGTAAATACAAGCTAGCTGACGTTAGCTTTCTCTAGGCATTGTGTGTAAACATGGTGCGTTACAGTAATGGACCAGCAGGGGTCCTCTTGCAGGCTAAAATATAATAATATAATGTGAGAGGCATAATTATTAACAATGTACATTTATCTCGTACCTATTACCTTCACGTACCTATAATACATCCAGAATAAATATGTCATAGTTTTAATTTAGATTTTGGGGTAAACAGCAATTCAAAGTACTTCAAAATGCTAATTTCAGTTTGCTTATCTATAACTTCTATTGAAAATGTTGATTGATTAAACAAAAGTGTGTGTGTGTATATACAGGTAGTCCCCGAATTACGAGCGCTCTGATCTACGAGGTTCCAGACTTACGAGCTGGCGAATTTTTGGAAAAAACGCAAAAAATACTGAGTTTTCATGTGTTTTTTCACCACAGTTAGTTAGCTAAGCATATGGACACACGTTTCCGATCATTTTTATGCACTCATAAGCAGTTTTTGGATGAAAATAGAGTGTTTTTAGTCGCGCTAGCGAAACCGTTCCAATTTACGAGCGAAATTTCGGACTTACGAGAGACATGGCAACCGTTCCAAATTACGAGATTTCCGGTTTACGAGCGCCTCGTTGTAACGGATCTCGCTTGTAAATCGGGGAATACCTGTATGCTTACACACACACACATACACACACACACACACACACACACACACACACACACACATATAAATTCAGCAAACTGAAATAAGCATTTTGAGGTACTTTGACTTTGCTCTTTTATACAAAATCTAAAACTGACATATTTATTCTTGATATATTATAGGTATGTGAAAGTAATAAGTATGGCATAATTGTATATTGTTTATAAATACTGTATGCATCTCATTTTCTCTCATTGTTTTTTGACTGCAGGGGCACTTTCTGTTTCTCTTATTGTAATGCACCATGTATGAGCCACACAAATCTTTAAGAGAGAACTAATGTTGACTGGTTTGACCGCAGTACATCAGATAACATTTTACATTTGTGTGTGTGTTAGACAGGACCATCCTACGGACGGAAATTTATGACGGGATACTTGTCATCTATTGGGATACATGCTGGAGAAACCAGAGTCGGTAGGGTCTTAAGAGAGGTGCACCAGCCTTACCATCAGTTGCGACAACATGTGAGTGAATCTGGCAATTATATATTAAACAGTGTAACAACTCAAACACTGCTTTTTATAATAGATTTTTAAAAATATGTATCCACTTCACAGGAACAAACACACCCACACCCCACTGAACATAAGAGGATCTGCAGTGGAAGTGGTCTCCAGCTACAAGTACTTGGGTGTACACTTGAATGATAACCTCAGCTGGAGCAACAACACCACCAGCCTGATCAAGAAAGGTCATCAGAGACTCTACTTCCTCAGACGGCTGAGACGAGCTGGTCTGAGCAGCCCAGTTCTCACCTCCTTCTACAGGTGTGCAGTGGA
>JBBPBX010065044.1:0-20071 GCA_038048925.1 Garcialebias charrua | reverse complement strand
TAAATTACCATCTGAGAAAAATGTATTGTTAAAATCTCTCCTAGGCCCTCCTGAAGCAAAACATTTGATCTCTGAGTTGGTTCGCTTTTTCTCAAGCACTTTGGATTTTTCCACGAGTAAAATTAAAAAAGCCTGGGAAGGTGAGCTTGCTATTGAGATCGAGGATGAAACATGGGATGAAATATTAAAGAACATCACGTCTTGTTCAATTAATGCCAGGCTTCAACTGATTCAGTTTAAGATAGATTACATTATTCTAAAACAAAATTAAATAAATTTTTTCCTAACCTTTCTTCACTTTGTAACAGATGTCAAGCAGCAGAAGGCACTCTAGCCCATCTTTGGTGGTTTTGTCCATCCATCCATCCATTTTCGTCCGCTTATCCGGGGTCGGGTCGCGGGGGTAGCAGCCTAAGTACACTGTTAAAATAAATAGGGTGGTTAGACTTAAAAACTTGAGTTCAAAAGCTGCCTTAAAACCACAAGTTAACCCAACTTCAAATAATGTTTTACTCCAACTTAGGATGGCAAGCTAGAAAAGTAGCCCAATTTATGATAAGTCATTGTTTAAATATGATACCATAAGTTGAAATGACTAACTATAGAACATTATTCATTCTCCAAAAATTGAGTACTCTTGTCAAGTAAAATTACAATCATATTCTATTTGAACTCAAATAATAAAGTTATACCCTTGTCTAATTAACGTTTACTTGTTGTATGAACTTCATACTCTGAGTTTAAACAACTTGCAAATTTACATTATCCATTCATAAAAACTTGTTTTCATTTGTTAAAGTAACAAACATTTATATATACTTTCAACTCTCATTTTAAAGTTAAACTGACATACCAATTCCCTTTTTGAGTTAATTTAACTCAAGATTTTAAGGCAGCTTTTGAACTTAAAATAGCAATTTAAGTAAACAAACATTTCAAAATTTCACTTTCTCCACTAAGAATGCCAAGTTCACAATTTTTCTAAAATAATTACACCAAATACACTTCCAATTCAAATATCAACCATTTATTTTGATCTTTTTCTTTCAAATGCAGATGAGACAAGCCGTAAAAGAAAACATTTGTCCAAGACAAGCTGAAGTGTTGACATTTATAGGACCGAAACTGACAAAAAACATTTTTTTGACAAATAAACACATATCAATAATATATATATATATATATATATATATATATATATATATACTATATATATATATATATATATATATATACAGTATATACAGTATATATATATATACTATATATATATATATATATATATATATATATACAGTATTTTCTGGTGTATAGGTCGCACCTGTGTATAGGTCGCATTGTCCAATTATCACCAATAGATTGGAAAAATCCCTAGATAGGTCGCACTGGTGTATAGGTCGCACCTACGTTTAGCTCTGCTGCAAATGTCTGCCACAGGAGCGCACAGCAAGGCTTTTAAGAAGATTAACACTTAAAAACAATTATTTGTTTGATAAAAATTATAGCAAATATATGTCTGAGCTGAACTTTTCCTTAATAAATGAACGTAATTGTGAAATGAGCTGGATTTAAAAATTTGTTTCACCGAAAGTGATAACAAGCCATATATAGGTCGCACCTGAGTATAGGTCGCAGGCCTTGAAAAAAAACAAAAAAACATAAAAAGGTGTGACCTATACACCGGAAAATACGGTATATATATAATATATACACAGTATTTACTATATATATATATTATATATATAATATGTATATATAATATATATATATCTTATCTCAATAAATAAATGCACTTAAAAAAGGCACCAATTAATTAAGAACTTTACCAAATGTTTTATATATTTAATTGACCAGCTATGTCCATATTTATTTTTCCACCTTAGTTCCAACAAATTATATTTTAACACAATTTACAGTTTATCGTTTTAAAAATTTTGTTTGTCACCACTTGTTCTTCCTGTCTGTTTACCAATAGTAGAGGAGCTGACCCAAGAAAGACAGCACACCTGCTAAAAATATAGTTTGTTCGAACAAAGCTGGAAAACTATGAACGTAAATTGTAAAACATGAAGTGAATTTCTTTTTATTTATTTAATTGGTGCATTTTAAGTGTATTTATGTATTGGTCAGTTTCAGTCCTCCATAGCAATTAGACTATTATTGTAAAAAACATTCTAACCACGTTGAACAGAGGCAGTGCAAAGTCCATACAATCTCTCAATAACAGTCCAAAAAGTGAAAAAAACATTCTAACCACGAACAGTGGCAGTATCTCTCAATAACAGTCCAAAAAGTGCAAAAAAAACATTCTAACCACGTTGAACAGTGGCAATGCAAAGTCCATATCTCTCAATAACAGTCCAAAAAGAGTTTTAACAAACTCACGACAACCCTGAGAGATTTTTCCATGAATTCAGCACAAAGGAATAGGCAAATATGTAAACAGTTTTTGTAATGACATTTGTTAGTCTTACATCACACATCCTGATGACTGTTGATGGATCTTCGACAGATATGTAGCGTGGCAACCCAAGCAGAGCAGCAGCCCTTCTCCTTTCATTTGTGTCCTGCAAGAGATGAGACCATGCAGTAAGATGAATGAATATGACATTTTTTAATGTCAGCTGGCTGTGGGGACTATCTTAAGGGGGGGGGGGCTGTCCTTCTTGGGTAAGTTAAACTATTGGTCAACAGATCTGCACATGGATTCTGCTCCTTCCTGTCTGTTGACCAATAGTGGAGGGGAGCTAACCCAAGCACACCTTATTTGCAAAATGAGGCCAAACACAAGACAGATATATGTAAAAATAACATGAAATTAAAAAGACTTGGGGAAGGGGACACACACACACTTTAAGACATGAATGCATCTACAAGTAAAGGACAAACAAACACACATACAGGTAGTCCTCGACTTACGAAGATCCGTTCCTGCGCGGCGCGGAACATGCATTCCTATGCGACGCAGTAAACCCGTTTTTCAACGTGAGACAAAACAAGCGTATACATACTGTACCATAAATATGTACATTACTTTATTTCCAAGCGGTTAGCTAACACAGTACCCTAAACAATTATCAAAAAACACATAAAATACTGCACAGTACGTTTAATAATGAAATAAAATAGTAAAAAAAAATAGTAGTGTACTGTACTATAAAAAAAAAGAGAAGAAAATGTCCTTACTTTTATGGAAGGGGCGTTGTAGGGGAGGGAGAAAGGCTTAGTGGGCGGGAGCTGCAGAAGGTGCTGGTGCAGGTGAGTCCAGAAAGGCAGCTGAGGTGGAGGGGCAGGTGATGCAGAAGGTGCTGGTGATGCTGGTGCAGGAGAGTGAAGAGGGACAGGTGAGTCAGGAGAGGCAGCCGATTTATAAAACAAAAAGAAATTAAAAAAAAGAAAAGAAAATGTATTTACCTTTATGGAAGGACAGATGATGCAGAAGGTGCTGGTGATGCTGGTACTGTGTGAGTGAAGAGGGACAGGTGAGTCAGGAGAGGCAGCTGAGTTATATAAAATAAATAAAAAATAAAAAAAAAGAGAAAAAATGTCATTACCTTTATGGAGGGACAGGTGATCCAGAAGGTGCTGGTGAGTGAAGAGGGACAGGTCAGTCAGGAGAAGCAGCCGAGTTATAAAACAAAAAGAATTTAAAAAAAGAAAAGAAAATGTATTTACCTTTATGGAGGGACAGGTGATGCAGAAGGTGCTGGTGATGCTGGTACTGTGTGAGTGAAGCGGGACAGGTGAGTCAGGAGAGGCAGCTGAGTTATTTAAAATACATAAAAAATAAAAAAAAAGAGAAAAAATGTCATTACCTTTACGGAGGGACAGGTGATGCAGAAGGTGCTGGTGATGCTGGTACTGTGAGTGAAAAGGGACAGGTGAGTCAGGAGAGGCAGCTGAGTTATTTAAAAAAAAAATGTCTTTACCTTTATGGAGGAGCAAGTGATGCAGAAGGTGCTAGTGAGTGAAGAGGGACAGGTGAGTCCAGAAAGGCAGCTGAGGTGGAGCTCCCTGATCAGCTATACTCTTGGGCACGCGCCCAGCCTGAGCAAAGACAAACGCTTGATAAATTACTGTCCAATTCAGAATACAGTTTAATGTGTAATATAATCTTAATTTAATCTTTAATCTAAATAAACGGCATTCTTTACAATAAATAAACTATACTAACAATAATAAAAATCTTAACACAATAACAGCCAAAACCAGATCAATAAGCAGCAACAGACTGTTTACAATCTAACTACCGATAATCAAGTTTTAAGTTTTTGTCCAAAAAGACCAACTTGTCCACATTTTCTGCCAAAAGTACAGATCTAGTTGCAGTGATTATCTCCAGTGGTGGAGAAAATCATCTCAATAACAACAGTAGCAGCAGTGTGTCTGTTTGTCCTCATTACTCACAACAAGCTCTTCTTGGACCTGCTCCCACCTGTCCCTGGAAAAGTTCAGAGTTCAGTCATCACAGACTTCTTCGCTGCAGGTGATCTGGCAAATTTCCCTGAAGAGGAAGAAGTCAGCTGCTATCTCTGTCCCAGACTGGAAATAAAACACAAAGAGGTAAAAAAAAAAAAGTTACTGTAATAAGATTATAATTTTAAATTAAAAAGATTAATTAGATATTCTTCTTTCGGCTTTTCCCTCTTCAGGGGTCACCACAGCGAGTCATCCTCCTCCACCTCACTCTGTCCTCTGCATCCTCTGTCCTCACTCCAACTACCTTCATGTCCTCTCTAACTGCATCCATACATCTCCTCTTTGGCCTCCCTCTTTGTCTTTTTCCTGGCAGCTGTATTTCTAACATCCTTCTACCAATATACCCACTGTCCCTCCTCTGGACATGTCCAAACCACTGTCCCTCTGGACATGTACAAACCATCTCAGTCTGGCCTCCCTAACTTTATCTCCCAAATGTTCAACATGTGCAGTACCTCTGATTATCTCTTTACTAATCTTATGCCATGTCACTCCTAAGGAGAACCTCAACATCTTCATTTCTAACACTTCCAGTTCTTTCTCCTGTCTTTTTGTCCATGTCTCTGTCTCCAGACCATACAACATAGCTGGTCTCACCACTGTCTTGTAAACTTTTCCTTTGACCTTTGCTGACACCTTTTTGTCACAAATCACTCCTGAAACTTTTCTCCATCACTCCATCCTGCCTGGACTCTCTTCTTCACCTCTTTACCACATTCCCCATTTTCCTGGACAGTGGACCCCAAGTACTTGAAGTCCTGCACCTTTGTGACCTCTGCCTTGTAGCCTCACTGTTCCACTGGCCTCCCTCTCATTCACACACATGTACTCTGTCTTACTACGGCTGACTTTCATTCCTCTTCTTTCAAGTGAATACCTCCACCTCTCCAAGTTCTCTTCCACCTGTTCCCTGTTCTCACCACATATCACAATGTCATCTGCAAACATCATAGTCCATGGGGATTCCTGCCTGACCTCATCTGTTAGTCGGTCCATCACCAGAGCAAACAAGAAGGGGCTCAGAGCCGATCCTTGATGCACTCCCACCTCCACCTTGAAGCTATCTGTCACTCCTACAGCACATCTCACCACTGTCCTGCTGTCTTCATACATGTCCTGCTGTCCTCATACATGTCCTGCTGTCCTCATACATGTCCTGCTGTCCTCATACATGTCCTGCTGTCCTCATACATGTCCTGCTGTCTTCATACATGTCCTGCTGTCCTCATACATGTCCTGCTGTCCTCATACATGTCCTGCTGTCCTCATACATGTCCTGCTGTCCTCATACATGTCCTGCTGTCCTCATACATGTCCTGCTGTCCTCATACATGTCCTGCTGTCCTCATACATGTCCTGCTGTCTTCATACATGTCTTGTACCAGTCTAACAGACTTTTCTGCCACTCCAGATTTCCTCATGCAATACCACACCTCCTCTCTTTGCACCCTGTCATATGCTTTTTCTAAATCCACAAACACACAAATCCACAAACAAAAAAGATAAATTAGATAATAATAATAAAAGAACAATACCTCCTCTTGATCGGTTGAGGTGGTTGAATCTCTCGGTCATCATCATCAGGGCAGAGCTTTAATCTGGTCCAGGACTTGTTGACAATATCAGTTTTCGTTTTTTCATAAAGTGATGAACTTTTTGGCTGAAGTGTTGACATGATGGATGTCGTAGCGAGGCTCAGGTACTTTAAAGCCTGCAGATCAACAACATACAGACATGTTTTTGTAGATCCAGAGCTTTAAAACTCATACAGTTTGTACCCTGATGCATGCTCAATAATCCAGGTAGAAAAATCTAAAAAAGCTCAGACGAAACGTTTCTATATATTTTTTGCTTTGTTTTATTTTTTTGAATGTCCAGGGGACCAGACTGAGCTTTTTTAGATCATACAGTTTGTGTTATTGATCTGGACCGATGTGATTTACCTGATAAAGGTTGTTTAAATGCTGCTAGTTTTAGCGGTGTTTGCAAGCTGCTTTTCTTGCTTCTAGAAAATGTTCACGTTTGGATGACGTCGTTTCAAGTCCGTTAACACGTTACACGTTTATGTTTGTTAAATTTGTTCTATTTTTTTTTTTACAAAAGAAACACAATACAAGACAATCCCATAAATGATAATGTACAAAATATAAAAAAATGAAAGGTAGCAGAAAGAAGAATAAATCTTATTATATCTGCCCCTTTTTTCAAACAATCAGATTAAACAATAATAATCTTCCACCAACAGTACAAAATGACTAACTCTTTCTAATTTTCTAACTAATACAATACACAATACGTCATTTTATATATATATTTTTAACAAATTCATTTTGATCATTTTCTTAAATGTAAACATTGACTTGGCATTTTTAACTTCATTCTCCAAGCCATTCCATAATCTAATTCCCTGGATTGAGGTAGAACGTCCCTTCAAACTAGTTCTGAATTGTGGTTTTACAAACATCTCTGTTCCCTTAAGGTTAACGTTAACAAGTTACGTGTTGTCTGCGGCAGGCCTAATCTCTGTGAAACAATGTCCACACACACAACTTTGAATTTGCCTTCGTCTTTTAACAAGGAAGCCATAACGTTAACAAACAGGAGACCACAGCGAGAAGCTAGGGCTGCTAATGCTACACGTGCTGCAAGATAATAGCGCCGTGCTGAAACTCGCCTAGGAATTTTATTTCCGTGGCGCATATTTTCCCGTTAATAACGTTTAATAAGTGAAAAAATAACCGAAACGGTACGCAGGGGGACACGACTAATTCCTGAAAAGGTACACGACATTTAATAAGTGAAAAACAAAAAACGAAACGGTACGCAGGCGGACACGACTAACAAGTGAAAAAAAAAAACGGTACGCACGGGGACACGACTAATTCCTGACAAGGGACATGACTAATCCCTGACGCACAGCCTTTTCCCGAAGCTGCAAACTCATCTGCAGTCAGCACGTCGATGCAAAACTTTGACCAAGCGCCACATATGTGCTTCTGAGGGTGTACAATACAAAAATCATGGTAGCTGCTTGTATTTTCTCTTAGGAAAAGTTCTATAAGCGCAACCGAAAGCATACTTCGTTCATCTGCTCCTGCCCTCGACAGTTAGCAAGCTGTTGTTTTATGTCCTGTGTTTAAACATGTAACAGAGACACGAACTTTTATCTCTTAATAACATATTTTAACAACAAATGCAGCTTACCTTGTTTCTATTCCAACATATTCCCCGCGCGCCGAATTTGAACGACCTTGCGCCGGATCCAGGTCTTGGAAAAAATGGTATTCATCCGCGACTTTGCTTTCGACTCCTTAATCTGGTCAGGTGGTCCTCTTCTTCATTTAATATGCAATTCTAACTGGGATGGAGAACTTTATAAAGTCTGACTAAATATTACATCATATTTAGTCCCAATTCAGATAAAGAGCGAATTTCCGGCACTATTTTTTATCTCGCATTAATATTTCTAGTGGTGATCAGTTTTTATAAGATCCGGTTACCATTTTAAAACTCAGATTTTCAAATTAAATTCGCACATTTAAATTTATGTTTCACAGAAAAGACTCACAACCTTGAGTTGAAATGCCAATAATGCATGAAATTAAGTTGAAATTACATAACTCATTATGTTAATTGGAAGTAACTTATAGAAAAACGTTATGATAACTAATGGAGAGTATGACTTTTAACAGTGTAGGGAGGCCCAGACTTCCCTCTCCCCAGCCACATGGAGCAGCTCCTCTGGGGGAATTCCAAGGCGTTCCCAGGCCAGCCGAGAAACATAGTCCCTCCAGCGTGTCCTGGGTCTTCCTCTGGGCCTCCTCCCGGTGGGACATGCCCGGAACACCTCACCAGGGAGGCGTCCAGGAGGCATCCTAACCAGATGCCCGAGCCACCTCAACTGGCTCCTCTCGATGTGGAGAAGCAGCGGCTCTACTCCGAGTCCCTCCCGGATGACTGAGCTTCTCACCCTATCTCTAAGGGAGAGTCCAGACACCCTGCGGAGAAAACTCATTTCAGCCGCTTGTATCCGAGATCTCGTTCTTTCGGTCACAACCCAAAGCTCATGACCATAGATGAGGGTGGGAACGTAGATCGATCGGTAAATTGAGAGCTTTGCCTTTCGACTCAGCTCTCTCTTCACCACGACAGACCGGTACAGAGCCCGCTTCACTGCGGATGCTGCACCTATCCGCCTATCGATCTCACGCTCCAGTTTTCCCTCATTCGTGAACAAGACCCCGAGATACTTAAACTCCTCCACTTGGGGCAGGACCTCATCCCCGACCCGGAGAGGGCATGCTACCCTTTTCCGGCTCAAGACCATGGCCTCGGATTTGGAGGAACTGATCCTCATCCCGGCCGCATCACACTCGGCTGCAAACCGCTCCAGTGAAAGCTGTAGATCACGATCTGATGAAGCCAATAGGACCACATCATCTGCAAAAAACAGAGAAGCGATTCTAAGGCCACCAAAACGGATCCTCTCAACACCTTGGCTGCGCCTAGAAATTCTGTCCATAAAAGTTATGAACAGAATCGGTGACAAAGGGCAACCTTGGCGGAGTCCAACTCTCACTGGAAACGAGCCTGACTTACTGCCGGCAATGCGGACCAAGCTCTGACACCGGTCGTACAGGGACCTAACAGCCCATATCAATGGGCCTGGTACCCCATACTCCCGGAGTACCCCCCACAGAACCCCCCGAGGGACGCGGTCGAATGCCTTTTCCAAGTCTGGGGCAGTGTTTATGTTTTTATGTTAAGGGGCAGATATAATAAGATTTCATCTTCTTTCTGCTCCCTTCATTTTATCCTACTTGTAATCTTGTATCTGATGAAACTGTCTTGTATTGTTCTTTTAAAATGAATGAATAAACATAAAATCAAATCAAGTCCACAAAGCACATGTAAACTGGTTGGGCAAACTCCCACGCACCCTCCAGGACCCTGCTGAGGGTGTAGAGCTGGTCCAGTGTTCCACGACCAGCACGAAAACCACACTGCTCCTCCTGAATCCGAGGTTCGACTATCCGACGGACCCTCCTCTCCAGAACCCCTGAATAGACCTTACCAGGGAGGCTTAAGAGTGTGATCCCCCTATAGTTGGAACACACCCTACGGTCCCCCTTTTTGAATAGGGGAACCACCACCCCAGTCTGCCAATCCAAGGGAACTGCCCCCGATGTCCACGCGATATTGCAGAGTCGCGTAAGCCAACACAACCCCACAACATCCAGAGCCCTAAGGAACTCAGGGCGAATCTCATCCACCCCTGGAGCCCTGCCACCGCGGAGCTTTTTAACCACCTCGGTGACCTCAGCTCCAGAGATTGGAGAGCCCGACCCAAAGTCCCCAGGCTCCGCTTCCTCAGTGGAAGACGTGCCAGTAGGATTGAGGAGGTCTTCGAAGTACTCCGCCCACCGACTCACAACATCCCGAGTTGAGGTCAACAGCACGCCATCCCCACCATAAATGGTGTTGGTCGCGTACCGCTTTCCCCCCCTGAGACGCCGGATGGTGGACCAGAATCGCCTCGAAGCCGTACGGAAGTCATTCTCCATGGCCTCTCCGAACTCCTCCCACGCCCGAGTTTTTGCCTCAGCAACCACCCGAGCCGCATGCCGCTTGGACTGTCGGTACCTATCTGCTGCTTCCGGGGTCCCACAGGCCAAAAAGGCCCAATAGGACTCCTTCTTCAGCCTGACAGCATCCCTCACCACCGGTGTCCACCACCGGGTTCGAGGGTTGCCACCACGACAGGCACCAACAACCTTGCGGCCACAACTCTGATAGCTGCCTCGACAATAGAGGCGCGGAACATGGCCCACTCAGACTCAATGTCCCCCGCTTCCCTCGGAACGTGTTCAAAGCTCTCCCGGATGTGGGAGTTAAAGCTCCGTCTTACGGGAGACTCTGCCAGACGTTCCCAGCAGACCCTCACAATATGTTTGTCCAAATTTACATAATTTTTGGTCTCTTATCTTTCAATGGTTTTCATCTGTCTTTAACATCACTGTCACACCTGATCCTGAAACTTCTCTGCTGGGGTACTCCAACACCTTGAAAAATCTAGATTGTAACATGCGTATTGCTCTAACCTTTTGTACGATGATTGTGAAAAGGTGTATTCTGAAACTGTGGAAGTCTGATTTAGCCCCTAAATTTGAGACCTGGCTGAATGAACTCATAAGTATTCTGCATGTGGAAAGACTGAGATATGAACTTTCTGGTAACATTCTTAAGTTTTCAAGAATATGGAATCCAGTGTTGGAATATATAAAAGACCAATAATGCTCCTTTTATTCAACCACATTACTTCAGTGTCTTCTTGATAAAATGGACAGTTGAGTAATACAGTACAGTATACTGTAATTGTGAATCTTGCCCAATCATTTCATTTATTTATGTATCTATTGGTTATGTTATATTTACTTTATATATTAGTTGCTTGTCTTTTGTCCCCTTTTTTGTTGTTATTGTTTTTGTTTTGTCTTTTTATTTTTGTTTTTTATATATAAATGTACTTGAAAATCTTTTAAATAAAGTGTAAAAAAAAAGACATCTGTGGACAGCAAAGACAACAGTGGACAACAAAGAAAACAGTGGACATTGAAGACAACAGAGGACATTAAAGACAACAGTGGACAAAAACGACATCAGTGGACAACAAAGAAACAGTAGACATTAAAGACAACAGTGGACAACAAAGACAACAGTGGACATTAAAGACAACAGTGGACAACAAAGTAAACAGTGGACATTAAAGACAACAGTGGACAACAAAGACAACAGTGGACAACAGAAGAGTTTAAGTATTAATGTTTTTCTGACTAAATGTTTATCAATTTTTATGTTAAGAGTCAACACTTGTGAGAGAAAACATTAAAGCCTTGAAGTGGGGGGGTTTGTGTGGCTTTGCTTCAAAGGCCCGGAGTTTCTTTGAATGATAAAAGGGCCCATCTTTCTTGGAAAAACTAGTCTTTGATGAATGGTTACATATCGCCCATCTCACTTCGCCCATCTCACTTCAAGTCTTGCAGTTCTGCCGAAAAGGGAGTAAACTTGGAGATGGAGCACAGCTCAGCAGTTAAGGGCAAACTGACCTTGTAGCTTTTAGATGAAACAGAAAGTTTTTGGCGGTACTTGGCACCGCTCTGAAAACAAGTTTTGAGTGAAGTCATTACATGTACTCCACAAGGTATAAATTGAAGAAGCGCTCGGATGAACAATTGGAGTCTACCGTGGGTCTGATCAACGCCCGGTGTGTGCATTGATGACTATCTCTCGCCGAACAGTGCAGCTTCCCTGTTCAAGTGTCAAAGGTGAGACAATACTGTAATTTGTCAATGCCTAAGTTTGTGTGTACTGTTAGTACTGTGGCCAGATTAAACAGACACTTTTGATCTTAGCAAGAAAACTGTTTGTGTATGTGCTGTTAGTACTGTGGCGAGATTAAACAGACACTTTTGATCTTAGCAGGAAAACTGTTTGTATATGTGCTGTTAGTACTATGGCGGATTTAAATGACATATTATTTCTAGCAGGAAAACAGTTTGTATGTGTGACTTGTATGTTTATTGTACATCTGAGGTGATGTACAACTGTTTGTTTACTTTTTACTTTTTCCAGTAACAAACTTCTTTAATAAATATTCATTATTTTTAATTAAGTCTGATGTATGTGAACTTTTTCCAAACAGTGAGTGTGCCCACCTTTCACGAATCTGAAAAGATGATAAAACATTAACCATTTGGGTTGATCTGAAATATCATAAAACATTTTTGGCAACGAGGATGGGATATCTTTATTTGTGGAGCACCTTTCTACAATGCCTTGCATTGACCAAGGTGCTTAACAAGATAGATGAAAGGATACACACTGGCTGTTTAGAAAAAAAGGAAAAGTGTGAAGCTGTGTTCTTGTAAGCGGGTGTGATTCCCGTTGTTTTGGAAAGCGGATGGATTTCCCGCTGTTGAGAGCTGATAAGCGGTGTGATTCCCTATCAGCAATTTATGTCCTGTCTTACAAGCGGTTTTTGGGGGACGCCTTAAAAGCTGCTGATCGATTCTTTGAGTGCTGAGGAGAATCAGAAGATACACAGGAATTGTTTATGTATAGCTTGCCGTGCACGCAGCTAGAATGGTAACAGAAGTATTTTACCAGGGTTAAAAGAAAGAAAAATAACCCTTGTTGTCTATCTCAGGGTTTCTGCAGGTTTCAACAACTCAAATTTAAGATTTTTTAAGATTTTTTTAAGACCAGTATGAATCAAATTTAAGACATATCGCAAAAAAAAAAAAAATTTTAATTATCACCTCTTTATTCCAAAATTTGACTGACATATCAAATCGCACAAAAAACAGGTTGCTACTTGACTATTCTGTTAGTAAAATATTGAATAATTAAAAAATAAAAAGTTAGTTAAATAGCTTCAATAAAAAATAAATGTACACAAACATATATACAAATGTATGATTTATACCTGCACAATATGTAGCTGCTTTGTAAAATGTGTCCTTGAGGGACGAGTGTAACCTGGATTAAAAGTGTGGATTGTTTTAACCTGGATGGGGCAGCTGTGGCTGAGTTGTTAGAGCAGTCGTCCTCCAATGCAAGAGTTGGAGGTTGGAATCCACCAGCAGTCACATGCCTCATGCTACTTCCCCACCGCACGCATCTCGCGCAGCCGAAACAGCCATTTTACATTGAAGTCTATGGGGACGCGAATCTTGGAGCAGCGGGTCGTGTCGCGGCGCATCCACAGCATGCAAGCAGCGCGAAAGTGAGCAGCAGCTGTTTTCTACTCCAGCATCGCATCCGAGCAGCGACTGTGCTGCTCGGATGCCTTGCTGTGGAAGCACGCCATTCCGTGCTTCCACAGCTAGATTCAGCTCGCTGCTCAGCAGCAAACAATCAGGACCAATCAGGAGAGACTCTGCCATGTGATCACGCCACGACGACGGGACGGAATTAGGTGGGCACCGTGCGAAACGTTTAACAGATGAAAAAAATCCCGCGGTAAACATGAAGGAGAAACTTACAGCAGGTCGTCAAACTGGGCGCGGGTGACACGGAAGTACAGCTGAAAGCGCTCCTCGTCTGCGCGCAGCTCTTGGATCATCAGATGGTGAAATTCACTGAATTCATGACGCCTCTCATGTGGGGTGAATCCAGAATCGTCGTTGTGCACGGCGTCTGCGTGTTGCTGCTTTGTAGATTAAGTACAACAAGGCAATTCTTCGTATTGCGTCTGCCATTTTCTGAGACCGGAAATAAACAAACACCGGAGCGGAAGAGGACCAACACGCTCCTCCCCCCACTGCAGACGCGTTAGATGAGGACAGTCATCTGTTGACAAGCAGCCAGTACAGTGCATTTGGAGATTTTTGGAAGCGCAATATGCTTTAGGTGAGGATGAGGCATTAGTGTCCATGGGCAAGACACTGAACCCCATGTTTGTACCCCATTGGTGTATGAATGTGAGCTAAAGCTCTGATTAGTCTCTTTAGAATAATTTGTTCAATTAGCTTTGTAATCTAGTAGAGTGCTGTATGAATGGGTAAATGAGGACATGTAGTTCTTTACACTACAGTGTAACGCACTTTGAGTATCAATTAGATAGAAAGGTGCAATATAAGAACAGTCCATTTACCATTACAAGTGTGGATCATTGGCCCTCATTCACGAACCGTTCGTACGCACAGATTTGTTCTTAAACTGTGCGTACGAGTGATTTAGGATCATTTGTGGCATTCAACAATGTTTTCGTATCCTACGATTTTCTTCAGATACGAACAAAATTTACGAGTGGTCCGGACCTGTCGTATAATTTAGGAGCGTCAGTCTGCTGTCATCCAGACGGATCTTCTCCACGAATAACTTCATATTTCGTTATTTAGAAAATATTTTGGGTTTAAAAAAATCACGCACCATAATTATTCTTGACAATAGGTTATTCTGTTTGAATTATAATTATAATTTTAAGTGTAATTTGGTGTGTCGCGCAGGCTTCAGTGAGTCGTGCGCTCCCCTTGGTCATCAAAGCCGCTCCTCATATTAACACCCAGGTACATAAAATCCCCATACACCGCCGCAGAACAAGTACGAATTAAGACTGATCTTGTGCCAAACACCATCGGAGCAATTGATTATTATATCTGATTCGAAATATAACCTGCAGAATGTGGTTGCGCGCTGACCAGGAGGTGCGCGCATGACCCATTTGTGCTGCAAAACATGTTGGCACGCGTCTTGCAGCGTGGCATTTATTGTCCACCATCTCAGACTATTCCTTGACCACCTCCTGTCCGTGCTGCGGCGAGATGTTTGTTTGAAGCCATTTGCAGATCAAACCATTTATTCTTGATTTCTGATACTGTACGACCCACGGGAGACATATGCACTACAATATTAATATGAAGTTAACTGTAGTCTCGAGACATTTTAAAATGCTTCTGTTCAAAAACACATCCGACACTTGCGGGGGGGTGGGGGGTAGCGGTGCGCCACGGCTCTTCTGAATAAGTGAAACTATAATGTAACACAGTACACTAAAATTAAAGATATTTGACCATCCGACACTTGCGGGGGTGGGGGGGTAGCCACAGCGCGACTGAGAGCAGATCTCCGAACGCGTGAAGTTCCTCCTTTTACTTCTTGAGTTTGAATGAATGGACACTTCCTGCTGTCAGAAGGCAGGAAACGTGGCCTTATATGGTGTTTTGAGGGGTGGGAATTATGTAAATAACCTCTCGCGTGCACGCGCAGCTGTTTAGAACAGGTGGGATTCATCATATTTACGCAACCCATTTACACACGTTTCCTCAGGATAGAAGACTTTGTTGAATCTGACGTGGCATGTTCGTACGAACGCTTCGTACGAACAAAAGTAGGAGAAATTTAGGATAAAAATACGAACATTTTCGTGAATGAGGGCCATTGTAACCTGGGTTAAAAGTGTGTATCATGGCAGTGAAGTCTTCGTCTTCAACCATCGACAGAGGCCTCATGTCAGTGACGTTCATGTAAGGATATTTCAGTCTCTGTTGCTTGCTGTGGTGTGCATGATGTCTGTCCATCATGAAGGCTGTCATTGTTTGTTGTTGTTTTCTGGAATGAGAGAGAGTTTATATGTATTATATCATAATTTACTCAAGAAATGCCTTGTTTCACTTAACAGTGCTAGTAAACACACACACACACACAAATATAAAATACTAATTATACACACTTGAGTATATGAAATTAATCACTGTAATTCCTGTTTAAATGCAATTCATCCTTCCATACAATGCAGTGTCTTCAGAATTTGCCAGCAAATTAATAGTTGAAGCTAAATCATTAAATTATCACCATCTTTGTGTTAGATTTATTTATAAATCACATTTAAACACAGCTTGTACCATTACATTAAAAATAAAAACACACACATTCTCCATCACTGTCACAGCTAAGAAACAAGTAGCAGCTTCAGCTACCAGACACTGATATTACATTTTCTCACTTTGAAACAGAACAAATGTGGTTTAATGTAGAGACTTACCTGCTGCTCTTCCTTCATCGTGGTGAAGTTAGTTTACAACTCCGTCATATTTACATTTCATCCGCGTGGTTATCTCGTGTCGCGTCGTCACTTTTCAAAGCAGCATGTGTTCGTTTTTTATCTTCATGCCTGCGTCAGGTGCTCCCACACTTTGAAGGACTCAAACAGTTTTCTCAGTGTCGCGTCGGTCATTTGTAAAATAACTTTGAAAACACTGTGTCTCTGTTCACTTCCGTCTCCCTCCTCCTCTGTTCAAGCCACACACCGCAGAGTTTTTTTCTTTTTTTTACTTTATTCAGTCAGCCAGCAAACAAACAACAAAAGCTCCGTGAAGAAGACAGAGGGGTCAGAGCGGGGTGGGGGCTAGCGGGGGACGAGCTCTCTGTACTTGCAGTGAGACCGCGCGACGCACACACCAAACACACACACTGCCCGAGCTGCAACACGCTGCATGTTTGTCACGTGGCTCATGGAGGAAGCTTGTTTTTTTTTTAGCGCTTGAGGCAGGATTACGATGGCGCACGAAATTAAGACCTCTTCAAAAACAATTTAAGACTCCAACGCAATAATTCAGCAAATTTAAGACCTTTTTTAGGCCTAAAATCGGGATTTTGAAATTTTAGACTTTTTAAGACCCCCACGGAAACCCTGTATCTGAAAAGTAACAGAAGTATTTTACTTGTTGATCAGCTGTGAGTATTGCCTCATTAAGTTCTGTCAGGTGATTTATTTGACAGCTTAGTTGAAGTAAAAAAAAGGTGCTGGTGGTGCTCTAAACTGGGGGAGATGTTTTATGTCAGATAAAGAGATTAAAAAGTACAGCTTGAAGACGGCGCATGGTGTGCACATGCGAGTGTGTTTTGGCTGTAGTGAGGAATGCATGAGGACAGTGATTGAACTGAAAAGAGGAACAGAGAGGTGCAGAACTATTTGTGTTGAAGGAACAGAGGTCAGGAGACGGCCCTTGTTTGATGTTGTTGTTGTTTTTTTTATACAGCAGTGTTCGTGCATGTGTGTTACGGGATGCCAGTGGGCACACCGCAAGAGAGGGCGTGACGTGGGCGCGCAGGTTCGTGTGTGAAAGTGAGAGTTATGCATGGAATGTTGAGCTGAAAAGGTGGAGAATGAGGAGCGGAGCTGCTCAGGTTGTGTCAGACCGAGACTCCTCCGAGGAGAATGAGGTCATTAGGGTCAGAACAGTAAAGCAAAGAAAGGAAGAGGAAGAGGCAGGTTGTTTGAGCTTGCAGTTTGCAGGGTTTTCATGGGTTGAACGGGTCGAGCCTCGGAGATTGTGACGAATTGGTCAACACGTGATATTAGAAGTTGGTTGAAGGGGAAAAATGTACAAAAAGTGTTGGTTTTCATGCTTATTTTTTGATTAAAAAAAGAAGAGGGGTTTTAAGTTTTTTTTTCTCTCCTCCAAGTTTAAAGAATGAACCTTTTGTTTAAGAGATCACTAATCCTTGTCATTCTATCAATAGCATGTTTTGTGTTACAGCCGATGTGTGGTTCTCGTCGTCTGTCTGGTGGGGTAACGCGCGGAGGACGACGGGAGTGGCCGGGGTACCTGTGACATGGTGTCTGCTGGGTCGTCTTCATCGCCGTTATGGCGCTGGTGCGTTTGCGCTGCAGAGCCGATGGTGACTCCACGCTTCTTCGACATAAAGACGTGTCCTGAAAAGAGGACAGTTGGGGTATTTGCCACGAGATGAACCTTGTTGAGAAGACAGGACGGCTTCAAGTGTCCTGTGGGTCGGTCCTGCTTGTAACAAGTGTGGGCAGAGCGTGGGCAGAGCAGAGGTGTCCGGCGCGTGTATCGTTCCAATGCATCGACCTTGTGCATCAACCTTTAAGGTGTTCGAGCTGTTCCAGAGGGTGGAGCTGCAAGATCCATCGTGAAGTGACTAGTTTGGGAACATTCTTTATTGTTCTTTGAATTTTTATTTTGTTTTATTTTACCTGAAGTGATAAAATCTGAAATGATGAAATGTGATTTGTTTTTAAGACTAAATAATGATTAATTTGAGACAGATATGTGCTACAAACAGGAATAGGTTTTATCTGGACAGTAAAATCGTCCTCAGAAAATACTTGGGTGTTTTTTATTTTTATTTTCTGGATGAATGTGTTGTACACTCGAGGGAGTTGAGATTGATTGACTAATTGACAATTTCTGCCTTTTCCTGGCAGTCTCCATTGATTTGGGTCCCTTCTGATACGCAATGAACGGATCCGATCCATGGTGCCGAAACTTGTGATGGAGTTTCTATGTCTGACTGTCCACTTGAAAGTGTTAAGGGAAAAGGTTTTACAGCGGTTAAAACTAATAAAATAAGAATGTGCAGTATCCCTCCTTTACTTTTTTTTGGTACTTTGTTTGTAGGAAGGATCATATGTTTCATGTGATAGCACCTGTGTGGCAAGATGGCGCCAGTGTGTTGGGCGTCTCGTCTGCCACTCTGTCTTTTTTTTATTATTATTGTTTCTATGCTTTTATGATATGGACTCTCTACTGGTGTATGATCGCCAAACCCTTTTTGGGCTTCGTCTGCCTGCTGCTAATATTTTACATCATCATGAGAAGCACGATTCTTTGCCCCCGCTGTTGGCCGGAGTTCCATCATACCTGTGCCGGGTACCACACCCCCCTCGCCGGAGAAGACGTCACCGGCGTCGAGGTAAACGCGGTGGGCTCTTGGTGAAGCTGAGGACCGTTTTGGCAAGTTCGCCGGGAGTATTCCTGTCCCAGATTGGATCATTTCCTGGTCTGCATGCTTCGCGACGCTCCTTGGACCCGGTTGATTCCTGGCTGGTACCTGTTGTCGACTCGGATCAACATTTCTTTCTTCCACGTCTCACTCCTCCAAATCTGCGCTGGCGAAGTGCCGACCTTGGAAATTTGCAACACATTGCTCGGATTAATTCTCCTTCATCGCCAGAACCAGTTCCTATCGGGATGGGTCTGGTAAACGCGAGATCTGTTGCAAACAAAACTTTTATTCTGAAGGATTTTTATTCGTCTCAGGGTTTGGACTTTCTCTCCGTGACGGAAACTTGGATTTCTTCGGGTGAGTCCAGTGTTTTCTCAGAACTTTTACCCCATGGCTGCTCATATTTTAATACTCCAAGGCTCTCGGGCCGTGGAGGAGGTTTAGCTGTCATTTATAAATCTTGTTTTGACTGTAAGCAGTTGTCCCCCCCGACTGCTTTTTCTTCGTTTGAACTGAGCATGTTTGAGCTCGGCTGCACTCCTCCACTTTTGTGCGCAGTCATTTACAGGGCTCCCAAGTACAATAAGGATTTCATACGGGACTTTTCTGATTTTTTGAGCGATTACATGTCCAAATATGAGCAAATTTTATTTTTAGGAGACTTTAATATCCCGGTGTGCAGCCCTGGAAAGCCGCTGGTGAAGGATTTTTTAGATTTAGTGGATGCTTTTGGTCTCACTCAATCAGTGAAGGGCCCAACGCATGAACGTACACACACCCTCGACCTTGTTTTATCTTATGGATTGTCTATTTTAAACTTGGAAATTGGTGATGCATTGTTTTCCGACCATATGCCAGTTTTATTTGATTTTATTCCTGTTTCTAAAGCTGTTAAACCCTGTGCTCCTGCTCGAAGCTGCCGTGTTTTTAACTCATCCACTGCTGCTCATTTTTCCACAGCCTTTAATAGTTTAAATTCACAGCTCTCTGTGTCTCTCAGCACTGAGGAGCTTTCACTACATTTTGATTCTTTATGCAACACTATTCTGAATGATGTGGCCCCAATTAAAACTAGGCGTTCAAAGCCTAAATCTGACCCATGGTTGAGTGACCATACCCGTGCCATTAGGCAGGTATGCAGGAAAAATGAATGCAAATGGAGAAAGGATGGTCTCCAAGTGTCATTTGATATGGTGAGAGAGAGTTGGCATCGCCAGGGCCGGATTTATGCAGGGGCTTTCAGGGGCTTGAGCCCGGGGCCCGTGAATTTTAGGGGCCCCCAGAGCCTCCGGACCCACCCCCTAAGTTTTTTTTTCCGTGAACGGATAGTCTCAAA
>JBBPBX010065042.1:7855-20072 GCA_038048925.1 Garcialebias charrua | reverse complement strand
CAGATGTCTCCGGTTCCGTCTTAATACAGCTCCATTCTCCGTTTCCACCATATACGACCTTGGCTCATGGCATTTGCCGATGACCTTTGCTGGGGTTTTCCAACTCTTTTCACCATCCAATTTTATCCTGACGTCTTGTCCTGGTTGTAGTGCAGGAAGTGGTTGTGCAGAATGATGGCGATCATGGAAGAACCTGTAGGTTTCCTTTGTCTGTCTGTCCTTTTGTTGAATCTCATGTCTGTCCACTGGAGCAGCTTTCAACTTGCTCTCCAGCACTGGAAGTGTGGTTCTGATTTCTCTTCCCGTCATCAGTAGTGCAGGGCTCACACCTGTAGCAGCACTAGGTGTTGCTCTGTAGCACATCAGGGCCAGATGGGGGTCAGGCTGCTTCAAAATGTTCTTTGCAGTCTGAACCGCTCGTTCGGCAGCACCGTTCGCCTGAGGGTAGTGGGGGCTGGAAGTTGCGTGCACAAATCCATACTCTCTGGAAAAGTCCTGGAAGTCACTGGATGTAAATTGAGTTGCATTATCACTCACCAGTTCCAGTGGAATTCCCCACCTCACGAACATGCTCTTGAGTCGACTAATGACTTCACGACTCGATGTGGAAGACAAACGAACTATTTCAATGTCTCTGGAATAATAGTCCGTTACAATGAGATAATTCTTACTCTCATGCTCGCACAGATCTGCTGCTATGCGCTGCCAGGGCCCCCCTGGTAGAGTAGAAGTCAGGAGAGGTTCGTGCCTCTGTGTTGGTTTGTGTTCAATGCAGAATTTACATGTTGACACAGTCTGTTTAATCTCAGCACTGATGCTCGGCCACCACACTGCCTCCATCCGTTCCTGATGAACTTTATAATCTGCTACAGTTCGTGATCGTGCTGAGTTGCCTCACGGATCCTTGAGAGTCTTTGGGATGAGACTGGTGCATTCACCATAACTGATTCAACATGTGCCTGTACAATGTGATCTGTAGTCTCATCACTCACATGTCTCTGTGGCCTCCTGGATAGGGTGTCGGCTACTACCAACTGTTTGCCTGGAACGTGCTCTGCTTCCACGTTGAATCTTAAAAGCCGCATCAGGAGTCTCTGGCACCTTGGAGGGGCTTTGTCCAGGTCATAAGTGTTTATGAGTGGTACAAATGGTTTGTGGTTAATCCATCCTCGTGTTCTTGTAGTAGAGCTGCTCCTAAGCCATAGCTGCTTGCATCTGCGCTGATAACAGTTTTTCTACTTGCATCATAATATGCAAGAGCTGGGGCTGACACCAACATGGCTTTAACAGCTTTAAACGCCTGTTCTTGTGTGTCGTCCCATACCCACTTGTTCTCTCGTCGTAGCAGACTGGTGATCGGGTGTAGCTTGGTGGAGAGGTCTGGCAGGAATCTCCCCACATAGTTAATCAGGCCCAGGACCTGACGGAGCTCCTCCACATTTGTGGGACTCTGCATCTTTGTGATGGCTTCCACTTTCGTCGGGTCTGGTTTTATTCCTTCACCGCTGATGATGTGCCAAAGTAACGAGTTTCTGCTTTGCTGAAATGACACTTTGCTTTGTTCAGCTTCAAGCCGCTGTTTTTGATGGTTTTCAAAACTGCATTCAGGTGGTTGTCATGTTCCTCTTTAGTCTGTCCATAAACAAGAATGTCATCCATGACTACGACAACACCTTCATGGTCACTTAACAGTGTGGACAACTGTCTTTGAAAGATTTCTGGAGCTGACGTGATTCCAAATGGTAGCCGCTTATAACAGAATCTACCACTGGGGGTTATAAATGTTGTCAGTTTTCTGCTCTCTGCATCCAGAGGGATCTGCCAGAAACCACATGACGCGTCTAAGGTTGAAAACACCTTAGCTCCTGCCAGCTTTGGGGCAATGTCCTCCAAAGTTGGTAAAATGTAACGCTCTCTTTTCACTGCTTTGTTTAAGCGTTTTAGATCCACACAAATTCTTACTTGGCCACTGTTTTTCTTTTCAACAGGAACCATTGGGGCGCACCAATCAGTAGGCTCAGTAACCTCTTCTATGACGCCCAAATCTAGCATTCTTTTCAGTTCTGCCTCAACCTTAGAAAGGAGAGGAAATGGGACACGTCGTGGCGTTGTCAGGCTGTAGGGCTCTGCATCTGCTCTCAGTTCTATTTTTACCGGGTCGCAATTTAGCAGGCCTATTTCTCCAAAAACATCCTCTAAGAGGTCTGTATTAATTTTATTAATTCTCCTGACTAAACCCATCTTCCTAGCTACTAGGCTTGTTATAGATTAACCGATTCGACCGGATATCCGGTTTGACAAGCTAGCGATGTGGTTGTATTGGTAGCAGCCACGTAAACCGACAGCAACCAGCCACAAATTCAGAGATGAACCGGTTGAAAAGACACGGACCGGTTACGGACCGGTTATCGCGAGACTTGCTGGGTTTACAATGCGTTTCTAAAACAACGCGAGAGCGAAGCTATTCTCACGCATGCGCCATAGCTCACCAAGAGCACGAGCGAGCATGGATGTAAATAGTAGCCGCGCGCGCTAGCGAGTCACCGCGAAAGATTTTCAACACATCAGCCAGACAAAAATCTAAAGTGTGGAACGTTTTCGGGTTTTACTAGAAGGACGGAAAACTCGACAAAAGCCACGCTATTTGTAAGCTATGCAGCGCACCTCTGAAGTACACTGGTAGCACAACAAACCTCGACCAACAACTTTTCAAGCCTCATAACAACGAGCAGGATCATGCAGCTGCCACACACAAAGCGACGGGTAACGTTATCACTAAATTTTACGGGCAACTCAGTGATAGTTCACGAGCTACACAGGCCTTGAAGATCTCTTCCACACTGTTTTAAGTCCCTGCCCTTAGCAGTGATAACTCCTGTCAATGAGCCCACAGAATGGGTGAACAGTCTTGTTGTTACACAGAAGAATAAACACGTTGTTGGACCCGAACTGCGTTGTCTCAGCCTTCACCTATAATATAAGCTGCATGACTATGACCCACAGCCATACAAGATTAATAAGAAGCATAAAGCTACAACAGTAGCCATGATGCAGAGAGGACATTCACAAGCCTATCAGCAAAAACAACATCCCTGCATCACAAGGTAAATCTCCCAGCACACTGTCAAAATACATCTTACAGTCTGCTGTGTTTTGTTGCTGTCACTAGATTTATTCTGCCTACTGTTTTTTGATTGTTTACACTGCATTTAACCATACTGTACACACTAAATGTAATGTCATGTTTTATTTCTAGGTAACGGGGGATTCAGTTCAGAGAGGTCCAGTGCAGACTGAACCTGCAAATGGACATCTTGATGTCTGCAATGATGCACCCCAGACCCAAGATGAGCATACAGGTTTGTGTTTTATAACTTGTGATCAAGAATGAGCTGACTTTGTCTTAAACTTGTGCTGCAGTCATTGTATCAGCATAAAACACATTCACTATAATGAGAGAATCTGCATGCACAGAAAGAGTTAAATAATCATCATGATGATAATGATATATCTTTTACACATGTACACGAGTCCCTACATAAATAAATTCTGAACATCAGATGAAGATTTTTACATAAAATGGTAAAGTCAGTAAAAAAAAACTTCATGGCAAACATAGCCAGTAATATATGGTGCTTGTTTTCTATTTCAGATGATGAACCACCTTGTAAAAAGAAGAAAATGTCAGCGCTGGACGAGCTGTTGGGAGACTTTGAAGTGAGGATGGCAACTAGATCTGTGAGGGACCAGGCCAGTGAAGAAGTCAAGAGGTACAGAGAGCGTGAGGTACAGAGAGCATGTTTTTATATTAATCCGTGCCCACCTGCTCACACAAACTCATGTTCGTGCTGCTGTTGTTAGGCGTACTGTTCTTGCATTATGTTTTGTATTATTAAGTTCAAGTTCAAGTGTTTATTTGTCATATGCAGGTTAACACAGGGTTAACTTAGTACAATGAAATGCTCAGGATGAGAAAAAACGATTTTGACTTGCTAAAAAACAAACAACAAGCAAACAGGAAATACTAAAGCATGCAATGAGGGTACAAAATAAACTACCAAAAAGTGAAACAGTAATTATAATATTTACAAAGTTTCTGAAGAGAAAAATAGTAAACAACATGGTAGAATTTTAACGGTGAAGCAGGATGAATTTGTGTGAATAACTATTTCAAGGTAGTAATGAAATATAAGCTAAAATGCACATGATCTATATTGCACATAACTACCAAACTACAGGTTGTGTGACAGGTTATTTGCACAACAGGTTATTGCACACACAGGAGTTTTGTGCTTAGCTTATTCCTGGTTTTTTTTCCTAGTGATTTTTATTTTATTACATGCTGCTGTAACCATTTGTGCCTTTTATATTTTTTCTGTATTTTCTGTAGGAAATTTTCTTTTAGCTGGTCTTTAGGTCCATGTTTAAAAATAAACACATTTAACATGTGATTATTTTGTTTGGCTTTTTACTTTATTTTTACCAGTGCTTTACAGCACCCTTTTAGATATGATATATGTGGACTTTTACAAATTTAAAAATGCTCTAAGAATGTCACATTGATAGAAATGGTCCTTTTTCTTTCATAATGAAATATTTGTCTACCGGTACATCAACAAATATTAAAACGTAGAATTATTTGAAGTTTAATCGAACCGAATCGCTTTTACACTGCATCGAACCGAATCGAACCGAATCGCTTTTACACTGCATCGAATCGAATCGAATCGTTCCGTTTTTAAAATAAATCGTTTTTGAATCGAATCGTAGGGCCTAACCCTTGTATCTAGATGTGAATCGAATCGTCTGTCACACAGAGATGTACAACCCTACTAGCTACACTACCTCCCAACAGGTTATGAGCATAGGGTCCCTTTATAACTGTGACCCAGAATCTGTATTTCTGTCCTTTAAACTGACTTGTGGCCATAAACCTGCCTACACAGTGGACTTCACCTCCAGGGCTGGTGACCAGTGGCATTTTAGCTTCTGTGACTAATCTTGGGCTATTTAGCAGTCTATTAAATGTAGTCAGCGACATCACTGTTATGTCTGCACCTGTGTCGATTTTAAATCTGACCGTACAGCCATTTATAGGTAATTCTACAAGCCACTCACTTTCTGAATCTGGCTGTTCTATTATAGCTGGCTTAACATTAGTTACTGCTCCAAGAAAAATCATGTCGTCACTCTCTACTGAATTGTTAGAAACTACTGTCACCTCTTTCAGCATTTTTGATTTGCAGACTATTTCAAAATGTCCCAATTTATTGCATTTATGGCACCTCTTGTTCTTTGCTGGGCATGGCTGCGTTTTTCCATGTTGTCTATTACAGCGTGAACATGTGAAGGGGTCTTTGGGCTCACTGGGCTCCGGTTTTCGCCGCCATCTTGCGTCGTTGTTGCTCTTTGAAGTTTTAAAATGGCGTCCCCCTTGACTCATTGCGTCGACCATGTGCTCGACACGCAAGCTGGCACTTTGCTGCTTTATTTGTTCACTTTGGCGCGCTATCTGAATAGCTCGTTCCAGCATGAGGTCTGCCTCCAAATGCAATTTTTCAGAAATACTGTGGTCCAGTATTCCAATCACAATTCTCTCTCGAATCTGTTTGTCTTTTGTGCCTCCAAACTCACAGTTTTGTGCTAGTTCATATAAGCTTCTGACGAATGCTTCAACAGGCTCTCCGGCTTTCTGCACTCTTTTATGAAAGCAAGCTCTGTCGTGAATAACATTTCTTCTTGGCACAAAATGGTCGCTGAATTTTGCCATTACCGTCGTGTAATCTAACTTAGGATGTGTCGCCTCGATTTCTTCATATTCATCAGCCGCCACATTTACTCTCTCGTACACAAACGAGACGTAAATAGCCTCTGCCTCTCTTCCCAGGGCATAAAGAAGCGTGTTGACTTGTACCTCTCCACTCTCTCTGTCTAGCTTTGACGCTATTCTGTAGCGATCAAAGCGACGCCGCCACATCGGCCATTCTGCCGGGCGCGAGAAGTCGAAAGGTTCCGGTGGACCGAACTTTGCCATTTAACTCAGTAACTCACTCAGTAAGGCGTCCTGTCGGCCACTTCTGACACCATGTCATGAACGGCTGCTTCTGTGAAGAACGGGCGGTGGACTCACGAGGTAGCTTGGCGAACTCAGCTTTATTGAACTGCTAATAGCACGACATGTTAACGTCTCGTGTCACGCTCGGTTCACAACTAAAACACACACACACTGCGCATGCTCAGTCTATACTGGCTACGGCAACCCAACTGGGACATATCACCACACATAGTTTGGTAATATTCACGCCCCTTTTTCATGAAAATCTTTAAGGGGATTTAAACTGGTGGAGCGTACATGTGTCTGCTGTTTGTAACCGCGCGGGTGACGGTGTGTCCGCGCATGAGGTCCCCTCTGTGTGTCAGTGGCTGCCCGTACGCGGGTGACGTGAGGTCTCCTCTGTGTGTCAGTGGCTGCCCGCGCGCAGGTGACGTGAGGTCCCGTCTGTGTGTCAGTGGCTACCCGTACGCGGGTGCTGTGAGGTTTCCTCTGTGTGTCAGTGGCTGCCCGCGCGCGGGTGACATGAGGTCCCCTCTGTGTGTCAGTGGCTGCCCGCACGCGGGTGACGTGAGGTCCCCTCTGTGTGTCAGTGGCTGCCCGCGCGCGGGTGACATGAGGTCTCCTCTGTGTGTCAGTGGCTACCTGCGCGCGGGTGACGTGAGTTCCCCTCTGTGTGTTAGTGGCTGCCTGCACGCGGGTGATGTGAGGTCCGCTCTGTGTGTCAGTGGCGGCCCGCGCGCGGGTGACGGTGTGTCCGCAGCGGGCGGGTTACCGGCTTATTAAAAAGTTCTAAGAAATTAAAAAAAACATGGAGCGCTGGTCCTGAACCAACAGCCCACCAGGAAATATTTAGAACCTGGTGCAGCCACGTAGGACACGAGTTTAACTGCAGTTTTAACTCTGACTCTCATAAGCCTCCATCGCGAACTCACTCGTGCCTTCTGAGTGGAGCCTGTATTGACGTCACTCCGGACTTCGGCAATCTTCGGCGGGGTTTCCGGATGTTTCCGGGACTCCGTTGTTTTTTTTTTTTTTTTTTTACACTCGCCTGGCCCAAATGCAAAAATGAAAATAGACATCATATTCTACTACAGTAATTGTCCAATATGGTGAATTGTTACTGTCACGGTGGGTGTTGTCCTTTAAGAAGTTTCTCTGTATTTGATTCTGTAAAATTTGGAGCTTCTTGTGAGAAAAGCTTTTCCTCTGTCACTTTTGTGCCTGCAGTGTTTGTAGACAGTCATGTTCAGATTGTGCAGCAAGGACACCTGTGATCTGTCAAAAATCGTTCAAATCGATCAGACATTCTGGACTATAGGGTGTGTTTGCACCTGTATATGTTCGTGGATATTTGCTTTGTGACTCCAGTGCTGGAACGGAACATAGTGGAATTGATGCAGAAATGATGAAGCAAACACCAACTGCTTAGCATGGTTAGTAGTTCTTGTTGCTGTTCTTGTTTTGGCTGCTCTCTTCTGCAGCGGTTGCCACAGAAAACACAGAGAAATTGCAGTTGTTTTACATGGATATCCTTTCTTTTGCAAACAGGACCTGCAGCCTCAGGAGTTGTAGCTGGTGAACCTAACATATTTACAAATCACGAGGCTGTTCTAATATCAGTTTATTTGCTTTGCAGAAATCAAAACTTTCATTCACTGGAGATTCTTGGTGTAACAATTGGCTGTTTTTCCCAAATTGTTGCAGAGTCCTAAAATCTGTTTCAGTTGTTGATTCATTAGCTACTTTGTTTTGATGTTCCATAAGACACTCACGTTGCTCCTCTGTATTTGAGGACAAACTTAACTCAGTACAGAAAGTGACAGAGAATTGACTTTCTTTCTATCTTTTCTCTTACTCCTATGACAGCCTCAGTTTGCACATTCCAGACCCTCTGAAAGAAACCGGCGCACCTCGTCTGTCTCAAAGTTTCGCTGGCTGATTCTTTTCATACAACTGTTTTGTCAGGATGGCTGTTGAGCTGTCTGTCACAGTGAAAGCTTCAGGCCTCTGCAGCCGACATTCTTTTCACGCTCGCTGAGTTGATGTTGTAGAATCAGACATGTGGCCTGCACACTTCATCACACAGATTAATGTGCAGTCGTGTGGGGTGATATCACTAAACGCCTGTTTGCTAAAAGTACTGTATTATTCCAGGGAAGATCAAAAGCAGAAATGACACCATGGAGATAAACTAGCACAGAAAACTAAAGTGATGCTTTTTTTTTTGCCTAATTTTATTACAGTTAAAGGAACTTCATGTTGTGCTATGTGCTAAACAAAAAACAATGACCAGCCAACAAAACCCAAACACACACACCACTACATGTAAATTATAATTTTTATTTAACAAAGTGTTAATTCTGTGGCAATTAAAATACCTTTATAGCACAACTCCAGATAAAACATTGAATACCTCGTGAATGAAACATTATATCACATTATGTCTGAATGTAAAAGAAAATTACATTTTTATGGATGAAAAAAAGTTCATGATGTCTTGCAAATAAGGACATTTCATTCTGACTAGCGGGTCATAAGTTCTTCATGGAAAGACCTACGGTAATCTGGACCATCGACACACACAGGTCCTGAAGCTCCTTGTGAGTTAATTGTTCTGGGTTTTGTGGACGCTCCGATCATGAGCTGATTAACCAGTGAGTCCAAGTTTGCACAAATCATGAGCCCTCATATAGAGATGTACTTCCTGTTTCACTTTTCATTTCCTTTACAACTTCTGCAGATGTTTTATACTCAGTGGAAGTTGTGACCCACTATAACATTTAAGAAATGTTACAGTAGGTCCCTTTTGTTGCCACAAAGACCCTCATGCACGAAAATGTTCGTATTTTTATCCTAAATATCTCTTACTTTTGTTCGTACGAAGCGTTCGTACGAACATGCCACGTCAGATTCAACAAAGTCTTCTATCCTGAGGAAACGTGTGTAAATGCAGTGCGTAAATTTAATGAATCCCACCTGTCCTAAACAGCTGCGCGTGCACGCGTGAAGGTTATTTACATAATTCCCACCCCTCAAAACACCATATAAGGCCACGCTTCCTGCTGTCAGACAGCAGGAAGTGTCCATTCATTCAAACTCATGAAGTAAAAGGAGGAACTTCACGCGTTCGGAGATCTGCTCTCAGTGGCGCTGTGGCTACCCCCCACCCCCCGCAGGTGTCGGATGGTCAAATATTTTTAATGTTAGTGTAAACAACTGTGTAGTTTCACTTATTCAGAAGAGCCGTGGCGCACCGCTGCCCCCCACCCCCCGCAAGTGTCGGATGGTCAAATATCTCTAATTTTAGTGTACTGTGTTACATTATAGTTTCACTTATTCAGAAGAGCGCACCGCTACCCCCCCACCCCCGCAAGTGTCGGATGTGTATTTGAACAGAAGCATTTTAAGATGTCTCTAAACTACAGTTAACTTCATATTAATATTGTAGTGCATATGTTGTGTGTCCCGTGGGTCGTACAGTATCAGAAATCAAGAATAAATGGTCTGATCTGAAAATGGCTTCAAACAAACGTCTCGCCGCAGCACGGACAGGAGGAGATCAGTCTGCGAGATGGATGGACAATACTGTAAATGCCACGCTGCAAGACGCGTGCCAACATGTTTTGCAGCACAAATGATGCGCGCACCTCCTGATCATCGCGCACCTCCTGATCATCGCGCACCTCCTGATCATCGCGCACTCCTGATCATCGCGCACCTCCTGATCATCGCGCACTCCTGATCATCGCGCACCTCCTGATCATCGCGCACATCCTGATCATCGCGCACCTCCTGATCATCGCGCACCTCCTGATCATCGCGCACCTCCTGATCATCGCGCACCTCCTGATCATCGCGCACCTCCTGATCATCGCGCACCTCCTGATCATCGCGCACCTCCTGATCATCGCGCACATCCTGATCATCGCGCACCTCCTGATCATCGCGCACCTCCTGATCATCGCGCACCTCCTGATCATCGCGCACCTCCTGATCATCGCGCACCTCCTGATCATCGCGCACCTCCTGATCATCGCGCACCTCCTGATCATCGCGCACCTCCTGATCATCGCGCACATCCTGATCATCGCGCACCTCCTGGTCAGCGCGCACCTCCTGGTCAGCGCGCAACCACCACATTCTGCAGGTTATATTTCGAATCAGATATAATAATCTATTGCTCCGATGGTGTTTGGCACAAGATCAGTCTTAATTCGTACTTGTTCTGCGGCGGTGTATGGGGATTTTATGTACCTGGGTGTTAATATGAGGAGCGGCTTTGATGACCAAGGGGAGCGCACGACTCACTGAAGCCTGCGCGACACACCAGACAAATTAAACTTAAAATTATAATTCTAATTCAAACAGAATAACCTATTGTCAAGAATAATTATGGTGCGTGATTTTTTTAAACCCAAAATATTTTCTAAATAACGAAATATGAAGTTATTAGTGGAGAAATCCGTCTGGATGACAGCAGACTGACGCTCCTAAAATATACGACAGGTCCGGACCACTCGTAAATTTTGTTCGTATCTGAAAAAAATCCTAGGATACGAAAACATTGTTGGATGCCACAAATGATCCTAAATCACTCGTACGAACAGTATAAGAACAAATCCGTGCGTACGAACGGTTTGTGCATGAGGGCCATTTACATTTTAAATTTTTTGAGTGTGCCATTCAATTCTAGAAAATCCATCCAGCCTTTTAGTTATGTTTTTTTTTAAACTAAAAACTGTAAACTGCTGAGTCTTTCATGATTTATTTATATCTAATGAGAAAATATTGAACTTGCAGCAGGTTGCAGGTAGATACAAGAGGGCTTTTATTGGTTCACTGGTGTATAACTTAATGAAACAGTGAACATGGTGATATAATTATATGAAAGAAGAATCATGCATGAACACCTATAATAATTGTTATTCTTATGTGATTATCCATGTATGAATTTTTATATTTATAAATATATCAAGAAGCCAAACTTTTGAATGATTTGTTCAATTCACTTTGTAGAGATCTAGTAGAGTGCTGTATGAATGGGTAAATCAGGGCACAGATTGTGTTGTAAAGAGCTTTGAGTATCTTCATAAGATAGAAAGGCGCTATATAAGTACAGTCCATTTACAGATTACAACTCATAAAAAATCTAATGGGAAAATATGGAAAGCCCATCCATCATCTTTACCCACTTCTTCCTTTTTGGGTGACGGGTGTCACTGGTGCCCATGTCCACCTGTCACTGTGTGAGAGGCGGGGCACACCCTGGACAGGTCTCCAGTCCATCACAGGGAAAAATAGAGACAAACAACCATCCACTCTCTCACTCACACCTATATGGCAAGTCATTTCCACAATATTACATAGAACTAAAACCTTTTATATACTGAAGAAAACTGAAGAAGTCTTTCTGACAAAAGACAAAACGTTTCTACAATTGTTTTGTTTTTTGAATGTCCAGAGGACCAGACTCATTTTTTTAGACTTTTATATATTCATTTTTAATCATTAACTTTGATGCATATAAATATTTTTATTTTTATTTTAAATATTCCATAATCTCCAGTTTTATACTGGCCTAATTGGCCTAAAAAAATTAATAACTAACTTTACATTTTATTATTTAAAAGTGACACATCTAGTTTTTGTACAAAATCAAGAAAGGCCCCCTCAGGTTTAAATGGTTCAGTAGTACAATCCTCCCCCACCCCATTTTTTCACACAAGTATGATCTTTTTATTTTTTCCCTAATATAATATATAACATATATATATATCCATCCATCTATCCATCCATTATCTTTTACAGCTTCTTCCATTTTTGGGTCACGGGGGTCGCCGGTGCCCATGTCCATCAATCACTGTGCGAGGGGCGGGGTACACCCTGGATGGGTTGCAAGTCCATCAGGACCACATAGAGACAAACAACCATTCACTCTCTCACTCACACCTGGCAATTTAGAGTTAGCAATCAGACTAACATGCATGTTTTTGGTCTGTGGGAAGAAACGGGAGTACTCGGAGGAAACTCATGCATGCACGGAGAGAACATGCAAACTCCACCCAGAAAGGCCCCCGGACCGGGATTTGAACCAGGGACCTGCTCGCTGAGAGGCAGCAGCTCTACCAGTTGCGCCACCGTGCTGCCTAATATATATATATA